>WNWK01009736.1:35000-40000 GCA_009830355.1 Cherax destructor
CCCTCAAAACCCCGAGTTATCCTGGCTGGCTAACCCTCCCTACCTCGAGTTATTCTGGGTGGCTAACCCTCCCTACCCCGAGTTATCCTGGCTGGCTAACCCTCCCTACCCCGAGTTATCCTGGCTGGCTAACTCTCCCTACCCCGAGTTATCCTGGCTGGCTAACCCTCAAAACCCCGAGTTATCCTTGCTGGCTAACCTCCCTACCCCGAGTTATTCTGGGTGGCTAACCCTCCCTACCCCTAGTTATCCTGGCTGGCTAACCCTCCCTACCCCGAGTTATCCTGGCTGGCTAACCCTTCCTACTCCGAGTTATCCTAGCTGGCTAACCCTCCCTACCCCGAGTTATCCTGGCTGGCTAACTCTCCCTACCCCGAGTTATCCTGGCTGGCTAACCCTCCCTACCCCGAGTTATCCTGGCTGGCTAACCCTCCCTACCCCGAGTTATCCTGGCTGGCTAACCCTCCGGGTTAAAAATCCGAGCAAATGTTATGTTATCCCAAACTCATAAAGATTCCCAAGAATCCAGAAGCCGGTAAATCCCATGACAGTAATCCAGGAATCGGAGATGGGAGACAGGACTCGACCCATAGCACCTCAAACAGATGTATACACAAGAGATCTTTTGGTGGGCGTCAGAATGAAGGGCAGGTGATATTTTTTTTAATTTTTCCTGACAGAGAAAACACCAGCAGATGTGTTTTAGTACCCTCGTGGTCAATAAATTTCACTGGACAGTGCTAATCGTGGCCAGATGTCACAGGAAATCAGGTAAGAGGTTAAATATTGCTGGTTCATGATCCTTTCTGAAGTGTGAGTGTGTGTGTGTGTGTGTGTGTGTGTGTATGTGTGTAACCACGTAATTGTGGTTGCAGGGGTCGAGTCACAGCTCCTGGCCCCGCCTCTTCACTGGCCGCTACTAGGTCCACTCTCTCCCTGCACCAACAGCTATATCATACCTCTTCTTAAAGTGTATATGTGTGTGTGCTCACCTATCCCTGCTTGCAGGAGTTGAGCCTCAGCTCCTGGTCCTGCCTCCTAACTAGCCACTTCTACTCTGCCATTTCATCCAAATCACTCTACTCTCTGACCTCTGACGTCCAGTTATTTACACGACAAATCGCTTAAATAACAAATGTTATTTTTAGGGCAATGAAAAAATCCCCTTACCAATTAATTACAAGCCTCTAAAACCGTACTTAAACTCAGACATTTTGAGTTACGACGTACAGAAATATATCTTACACAGAATGTCGGGAAATGTTCGATTTAAAGAGAGAATAGGTTGTATATTATAGTTGTAGTTGCTTGCAACGCCTGCTCGTCTCTGGGTAAGGTATTGCGGCCTCAGACCAGTTTTTGCGGTTCAACTAAACATCTTCCTGAGGCATTGAGAAGTCAGGCATCAGCAACACTGCAAATTGCATTCTTAGTCTGGCGTGGCCGTTAGCTGGATCCCAGGTTGTGGAGGTGTACAGGTCTGGTGTTCCTGGCTGGAGGTAATGATGGAGGAGGAGGGATAGGGGAGGAGAGGAAGGGGGGATGGAGGAAGAGGAGAAAGAGAACATAGGAAAAATAGATAGCAGAGGAGTGGGAGTCCACACTTAGGCTGTCTACTGAGACCAACTATTTACTTCTCCCTAGACTAGGAACTATCGTGGATTATCTAGATGTATGAGGAAAGCATAGTAAAACAGAAGGCTCTCTTCCTATCCTCCACTCCCTCTGACCACTGCCACTATGCAAAACAATGGGGAAAAAATATACCATACCAAACTGATAAATAGGAATGGAATTTTGAGGAGAGATACAATTGAATTGGAAGACAATAATGATAATATAATAATATCTTTATTTCTACCAGTACATGTACAAGGTATACAGACCATAGCTGACATCAATGACATACTACTATATAGAAAGACCCTTGTTATGCTGAGCATTTCCCGCAAATTAGATCAGTTTTGTCCCAGTATGCGACCCACACCAGTCCACTAACACCCAGGTACCTATTTTAGTGATGGGTGAACATAGACAACCGGTGTAAGGAAACACGTCCGATGTTTCCATCCTTTCGCCGGGAATCGAACCCGGATCCCTCACCGTGTGAAGCGAGAGCTTTTGCCACCAGGCCACGGGCACCATAGTGTGTTACAACTACTGGTGCTACCCCACTGCCACGGTGGTGTGTACCACTGGTGGTACTGCTAGTTACCACTGGTACTATGTACAGTGGTACAGCTGAACAAGAACAAGTGGGTATCCAGAGCAGGTATGGAGGAGACACCTGTATGCTGGTGGTCACTGCTGTCACTCTCACTAACAACCTCGAACTTCTAACGCAAGTATAACCTGGGTCGTTCACTGTTAGCTCTTCGTCCTAATGTACTTGCTAAACCTTTACCTACGTTTGTGTTGCGTCTTCTGCTTCGAAGTTTCATTCCTTGGGTGCGAGATATTGACTCACTTTGCACTTCTAAAACACTTAACATCTTTAAAAGGAGTGGAGGGGTAAGCCAGCGGAAGTCCTCGGTCAGATGACCAGAAGCTCCAGCTGTGGGTCATCATATGACTAAGACCAGCGACAGGAAATACTTGTCCTGATTCCTGACAAACCTTACCTAACCTCCTGAGAGAGAAAATGTTAACAAGTGTGTTACATAGAGAAAATATCGTGTCTGATGTTTTATATTCTGTCTCTCTCTCTCTCTCTCTCTCTCTCTCTCTCTCTCTCTCTCTCTCTCTCTCTCTCTCTCTCTCTCTCACGCCCAGTTCATTCATGTTATCATTTCTAATCACCTAGAAAGGATGCTCTTCAAGCTATGCACAAATGCTAGCACCTCCGCACTAACGTGTACAGTAAAGAGAGTTCAGTGTCAGCTAGCACACTCACCTTCATCACAGCAGGCACAAACTGCCTTCCACAGTAAACACACAGGAACTCTCTTATTACATTCCACTCGTGGACAAGCTTTTTCACTCAGTACACAGGGATGTACACCAACACATGTACACAAGAACACTCGAGTGAGAGATTAAAGTAGTGCAGGAGGCCTAATAGGCCTTCCGATGATCTGTTTATTAAATAAGATAAGCTGAGCTACAGGTTTTAACTAAGCTTATGGGGCACGTAAGTTCCTCTGTCTTATAATAACATGTTAATTTTTCCACTATAATATACCTTGTCTATAATTATTATCACATTTGCTTTGTTCTGTAAGCAGCACAGCGTTGTGTTACTGACGTCTGAGACCTCTGCAGCACAGTGTTGTGTTGCTGAGGTCTGAGACCTCTGCAACACAGTGTTGTGTTGCTGAGGTCTGAGACCTCTGCAACACAGTGTTGTGTTACTGACGTCTGAGACCTCTGCAGCACAGTGTTGTGTTGCTGAGGTCTGAGACCTCTGCAACACAGTGTTGTGTTGCTGAGGTCTGAGACCTCTGCAACACAGTGTTGTGTGCTGAGGTCTGAGACCTCTGCAGCACAGTGTTGTGTTGCTGAGGTCTGAGACCTCTGCAGCACAGTGTTTTGTTGCTGAGGTCTGAGACCTCTGCAACACAGTGTTGTGTTGCTGAGGTCTGAGACCTCTGCAACACAGTGTTGTGTTGCTGAGGTCTGAGACCTCTGCAGCACAGTGTTGTGTTGCTGAGGTCTGAGACCTCTGCAGCACAGTGTTGTGTTGCTGAGGTCTGAGACCTCTGCAGCACAGTGTTGTGTTGCTGAGGTCTGAGACCTCTGCAGCACAGTGTTGTGTTACTGAGGTCTGAGACCTCTGCAACACAGTGTTGTGTTGCTGAGGTCTGAGACCTCTGCAGCACAGTGTTGTGTTGCTGAGGTCTGAGACCTCTGGAGCACAGTGTTGTGTTACTGAGGTCTGAGACCTCTGGAGCACAGTGTTGTGTTACTGAGGTCTGAGACCTCTGCAGCACAGTGTTGTGTTACTGAGGTCTGAGACCTCTGCAGCACAGTGTTGTGTTGCTGAGGTCTGAGACCTCCGCAACACAGTGTTCTCTTGCAGAGGTCTCAGATCTCTACAACACTGTTGTGTTACTGAGGTCTGAGACCTCTGCAGCACAGTGTTGTGTTGCTGAGATCTGAGACCTCCGCAACACAGTGTTGTCTTGCAGAGGTCTCAGATCTCTACAACACTGTTGTGTTATTGAGGTCTGAGACCTCTGCAGCACAGTATTGTGTTACTGAGGTCTGAGACCTCTGCAACACAGTGTTGTATTGCTGAGGTCTGAGACCTCTGCAACACAATGATTTTAACCCCGATATCGAAACTTGGCCATTTAAATCACGCTTTTACCGGGTTAAATCTGCGACATTTAACCTCGATACTAAAACCTCAGGTATTTAACTACGCCATTTACACTACGGCAATTAACCCCGTTATTTAAACTCGGACATTTAAAACTACGACGTTTAAAGGAGTCATTTAACCGAATTTAGCTAACCCCGTTATTAAAACTTAGCTATTTAACCTCGTTATGTAAAAGAATGCCTTTTAAACCCCGTTATTTAAACTTATTCATAAAACCGTATGTGGTGTTATTGTGTGTTATGTGGTGTTATTGTGTGTTATATAGTGTTATTGTGTGTTATATAGTGTTATTGTGTGTTATGTGGTGTTATTGTGTGTTATGTGGTGTTATTGTGTGTTATGTGGTGTTATTGTGTGTTTTGTCGTGTTATTGTGTGTTATGTGGTGTTATTGTGTGTTATGTGGTGCTATTGTGTGTTATGTGGTGTTATTGTGTGTTAAGGGGTGTTTATTGTTTGTTATATAGTGTTATTGTGTGTTATATAGTGTTATTGTATGTTATATAGTATTATTGTGTGTTATGTGGTGTTATTGTGTTATGTGGTGTTACTGTGTGTTATGTGGTGTTATTGTGTGTTATGTGGTGTTATTGTTTGTTATGTGGTGTTATTGTGTGTTATGTGGTGTTATTATGTGTTATATGGTGTTATTGTTTGTTATGTGGTGTTATTGTGTT
>WNWK01009736.1:45000-52500 GCA_009830355.1 Cherax destructor
CCAAGTCAGTGTCCTGGGCTGACCTCTCCCGTCTCAGGCACGCTATACAGTTACTTAGGTCCCCAGGCAGTTACATGATGAAATTATCCCCTTGAGGTAGAGCATCCGTGGGTACCTGCTTGCTATTGTCACGTCGCTGGGAAAGCTGGAGTGGAGGGTTCAGAAGCAAGAGGAACTTGGTTCGATACCCAGTGTGGGCTGTTGTTGGGATGTTATTACACCTGATGTCACTGTTCACCTAGCAGTAAATAGGTACCTGGGTGTTAGTTGAGTGTTGTGGGAGGCATTCTGGTCAGGATGAGACGTATGGGCAAGTCACCTTACACCTGCTGTTACTGTTCACCTAGCAGTAAATAGGTACCTGGATGTTAGTTGAGTGTTGTGGGTGGCATCCTGGGCAGGGTGAGACGTATGGGCAAGTCACCTTACACCTGCTGTCACTATTCACCTAGCAGTAAATAGGTACCTGGGTGTTAGTTGAGTGTTGTGGGTGGCATCCTGGGCAGGGTGAGACGTATGGGCAAGTCACCTTACACCTGCTGTCACTGTTCACCTAGCAGTAAATAGGTACCTGGATGTTAGTTGAGTGTTGTGGGTGGCATCCTGGGCAGGGTGAGACGTATGGGCAAGTCACCTTACACCTGCTGCCACTGTTCACCTAGCAGTAAATAGGTACCTAGGTGTTAGCTTAGTGTTGTGGGAGGAATCCTGGTCAGGGTGAGACGTATGGGCAAGTCACCTTACACCTGCTGCCACTGTTCACCTAGCAGTAAATAGGTACCTGGGTGTTAGTTGAGTGTTGTGGGTTGCATCCTGGGCAGGGTGAGACATATGGGCAAGTCACCTTACACCTGCTGCCACTGTTCACCTAGCAGTAAATAGGTACCTGGGTGTTAGTTGAGTGTTGCGGGTGGCATCCCGGGCAGGGGGAGACGTATGGGCAAGTCACCTTACACCTGCTGCCACTGTTCACCTAGCAGTAAATAGGTACCTGGGTGTTAGTTGAGTGTTGTGGGTGGCATCCTGGGCAGGGGGAGACGTATGGGCAAGTCACCTTACACCTGCTGCCACTGTTCACCTAGCAGTAAATAGGTACCTGGGTGTTAGTTGAGTGTTGTGGGTGGCATCCTGGGCAGGGTGAGACATATGGGCAAGTCACCTTACACCTGCTGCCACTGTTCACCTAGCAGTAAATAGGTACCTGGGTGTTAGTTGAGTGTTGCGGGTGGCATCCCGGGCAGGGGGGACGTATGGGCAAGTCACCTTACACCTGCTGCCACTGTTCACCTAGCAGTAAATAGGTACCTGGGTGTTAGTTGAGTGTTGTGGGTGGCATCCTGGGCAGGGGAGACGTATGGGCAAGTCACCTTACACCTGCTGCCACTGTTCACCTAGCAGTAAATAGGTACCTGGGTGTTAGTTGAGTGTTGTGGGTGGCATCCTGGGCAGGGGGAGACGTATGGGCAAGTCACCTTACACCTGCTGCCACTGTTCACCTAGCAGTAAATAGGTACCTGGGTGTTAGTTGAGTGTTGCGGGTGGCATCCTGGGCAGGGTGACACGTATGGGCAAGTCACCTTACACCTGCTGCCACTGTTCACCTAGCAGTAAATAGGTACCTGGGTGTTAGTTGAGTGTTGTGGGTGGCATCCTGGGCAGGGTGAGACATATGGGCAAGTCACCTTACACCTGCTGCCACTGTTCACCTAGCAGTAAATAGGTACCTGGGTGTTATCCGATGGGTTCTGCAGCTGCTGCTGCTGCTGTTGCTGCTGCTGCTGCTGCTGCTGCTGGTGTTGCTGCTGAGGTGAGTCAGCTGCAGTCAAACTCACTCTAAGGACTAATTTCCAAGTTTTTCCTACCATGAGTTCGGCTTTTTGACAGTTCACTCACCCTCGCTGAGTCATCCTGACCTAGTTTGGCCCTGGCACTCTCAGCTGAGTAAATCCCTGAGTAAAACCCTCGGTAACACCCTGAATGAGGTCCTGAGTAAGGCCCTGAGTGATGCCCTGAGTAAGGTCCTGAGTAAGGTCATGAGTAAGGCCCTGAGTAAGGCTCTGAGTGAGGCCCTGAGTAAATCCCTGAGTAAAGCCCTGAGTAAGGTCCTGAGTAAGATCCTGAGTAAGACTCTGAGTGAGGCCCTGAGTAAAGCCCTGAATAAGGCCCTGAGTAAGATCCTGAGTAAGGTACTGAGTAAGACCCTGAGTAAGGCACTGAGTGAGGCCCTGAATAAGGTCTTGAGAAAGGCACTGAGTGAGGTCTTGATAAGGTCATGAGTAAGGCCCTGAGTAAGGTCCTGAGTAAGGTCCTGAGTAAGACCCTGAGTAATGTTCTGAGAAAGGCCCTGAGTAAGGCCCTGAGTAAGGTCCTGAGTGAGGCCCTGAGTAAGGCCCGAGTAAAGTCCTAAGTAAGGTCTTGAGTAAGGTCCTGAGTAAGGCTCTGAGTAAGGTCCTGAGTAAGGTCCTGAGTAAGGTCCTGAGTAAGGTCCTGAGTGAGGCCCTGAGTAAGGCCCCGAGTAAGGTCTTGAGTAACGTACTGAGTAAGGTCCCGAGTAAGACCCTGAGTAAGGTCCTGAGTAAGGTCCTGAGGAAGGACCTGAGTAAGGTCCTGAGTAAGGTTCTGAGTAAGGTCCTAAGTAAGGCCCTGAGTAAGGTCCTGACCTAAACATCAAGGACGACCTAAACATCAAGGACGACCCACACATCAAAGACGACCCAAACATCAAGGACGACCTAAACATCAAGGACGACCCACACATCAAGGACGACCCAAACATCAAGGACGACCTAAACATCAAGGATGGTAGACCTAGACAGCAGGCGCCTGCTGTGACCTGGGGCAGGCTGACAGGTCCTGCCTCACTTGATTACAGGTTACCAGGTAGGAGAGGCTAGTGCCCCAGGTACTAGCGGTGGGTACACTCACCTGCCTAGTTCCTGGTGATACCTACCTAGTTCCTGGTGGTACCTACCTAGTTCCTGGTGGTACCTACCTAGTTCCTGGTTGTACCTACGTAGTTCCTGGTGGTACTTAACTCGTTCCAGGTGGTACCTACCTAGTTCCTGGTGGTACCTAATTCCTGGTTGTACCTACCTAGTTCCTGGTGGTACCTACCTAGTTCTTGGGGGTACCTAGTTCCTGGTTGTACTAGTTCCTGGAGGTACCTAGTTCCTAGTTGTACCTACCTAGTTTCTGGTGGTACCTACCTAGTTCCTGGTGGTACCTACCTAGTTCCTGGTAGTACCTACCTAGTTCCTAGTGGTACCTAGTTCCTGGTTGAACCTACCTAGTTCCAGGTGGTACCTAGTTCTTGGTTGTACCTGTCTAGCTCCTGGTGGTATCTAGTTCCTGGTTGTACCTGTCTAGCTCCTGGTGATACCTGTCTAGTTCCTGGTGGTACCTAGTTCCTGGTGGTACCTAGTCCTGGCTGTACCTGTCTACTGCCCAGTGGTACCTAGTTCCTGGTTGTACCTGTCTAGTTCATGGTGGTACCTGTCTAGTTCCTGGTGGTACCTGTCTAGTTCCTGGTGGTACCTGTCTAGTTCCTGGTTGTACCTGTCTAGCTTCTGGAGGTACCTAGTTCCTGGTGGTACCTGTGTACCTGGCCTATCTAGCCTTACCTGACTTTGTCACCTTTGCCACACCTAGTTTCGTCCTAGTACTATCTAGTACTCCCTCAAGTTGATGAATAAGGCACATCATCTACTATCCTCCACACTGTCTACTATTCACCTCACTATCTACTATCCTCCACACCATCTACTATCCACAACACCATCTACTATCCACCACACTATCTACTATCCACCACATTATCTACTATCCACCACACCATCTACTAACCACCACACCATCTACTAACCACCACACCATCTAATATCCATAACACCATCTACTATCCACCACACTATCTACTATCCACCACACTATCTACTATCCACCACACTATCTACTATCCACCACAATATCTACTATCCACCACACCATCTACTATCCACCACACCATCTACTATCCATAACACCATCTACTATCCACCACACTATCTACTATCCACCACACCATATACTATCCACCACACCATCAACTATCCACCACACCATGTACTATCCACCACACCATCTACAATCCACCACACCATCTACTATCCACCACACTATCTACTATCCACCACACTATCTACTATCCACCACACCATCTACTATCCACCACACCATCTACTATCCACCACACCATCTACTATCCACCACACCATCTATTCTTCAAGGAACCTCAACTCTCTCAATTTTTAAAAAACTTTCCATTTTTTTCTGTTTAGTAACCAGCAATTTTGTGGTAAAAACGAAACCTGACTTGTTGACAACACTGTGGAGAGTCCAGTCATGCTTTGGACTCCCTAGGTAGTTGGGAGTCCGAGGGATGACTCTGTGAAGTTAGGAGTCCAAGGGGTGACTCGGTGAAGTTAGGAGTCCAAGAGATGACTCGGTGAAGTTAGGAGTCCAAGAGATGACTCGGTGAAGTTAGGAGTCCAAGGGGTGACTCGGTGAAGTTAGGAGTCCACATGGTATGCACCTGTCAAGTTAGGAGTCCAAGGGGTGACTCGGTGAAGTTAGGAGTCCACATGGTATGCACCTGTCAAGTTAGGAGTCCAAGGGGTGACTCGGTGAAGTTAGGAGTCCACATGGTATGCACCTGTCAAGTTAGGAGTCCGGTTGGTGAGGAGAGCGAGTTAGGAGTCCCAGGTACTAGCCAAGTCAAGCCAGTAGTTAAAATTTAGTTTAGGATGCTGTAAAAACAGATGAGGAGGGAGATAAGATGTGAGGAAGATGCTTAGAAGGCGCAGCATCCCGGGCAAGATACATGTGGGGATAGATAGTGCTGGATACACTACTTACCTCAACTACAGAAAAGGGTGTTGACCTACAGGAAGTGATGTAGTGGTTTGTAGAGAGAGAGAGATCGCAGAGGGTGCTACTAGTTACTGCAGTTACTACTAGTTATTACTAGTTACTGCAGTTACTACTAGTTACTGCTAGGAACTATACTTACTACTAGTTACTATTAATTACTGCAGTTACTGCTAGTTTTTATGATTACTACTATCAACTGATATTACTACTAGTTACTACAGTTACTGCTAGTTACTACAGTTACTACAATTTCTACTAGTTACTACTAGTTCCTGCAGTTACTTCTAGTTCCTACAATTACTACTAGTTACTACAATTACTACTAGTTACTACAATTACTACTAGCTACAGGAAGGTTGTGTGGTAAGCCCAGCATCTCCAAACTCCCTTCTAGATGATACCAGGAAACTAACAGATCTAGCAATGAATCTAGAACTATCTTTAAGCCCGGTTGATCAGACCCTGATCCACCATGAGGCCTGGTCACAGACCGGGCCGCGGGGGCGTTGACCCCCGGAACCCTCTCCAGGTATATTCCAGGTATAAGCCACTACTATTATATATCCCCCCTCCATCAATAGCTCATTGATCAGTGTGACCATCTTGCTAGTAGTACTAGTTATCCATCTAGGTGGTAGTATTCTTCTTGGTACTTTTCTAAGATTCACCAGTACCTGGGTCTGACGGATGGATGGTGCAAAGTCAGACATTGATGGCTGGCTCTCTTCAGAGCTGACATTGATGGCTGGCTCTCTTCAGAGCTGACATTGATGGCTGGCTCTCTTCAGAGCTGACATTGATGGCTGGCTCTCTTCAGAGCTGACATTGATGGTTGGCTCTCTTCAGAGCTGACATTGAGGGCTGGCTCTCTTCAGAGCTGACATTGATGGCTGGCTCTCTTCAGAGCTGACATTGATGGTTGGCTCTCTTCAGAGCTGACATTGATGGCTGGCTCTCTTCAGAGCTGACATTGATGGCTGGCTCTCTTCAGAGCTGACATTGATGGCTGGCTCTCTTCAGAGCTGACATTGATGGATGGCTCTCTTCAGAGCTGACATTGATGCTGTCTCTCTTAAAGCTGATATGATGCTGTCTTTCTTAAAGCTGACATTGATGGATGTCTCTCTTAAAGCTGGCATTGATGACTGTCTCTCTTCAGACCTGACATTGATGACTGTCTCTCTTCAAAGCTGACATCGATGACTGTCTCTTAAAGCTGACGTTAATGATGTCTCTCTTAAAGCTGACACTGATGCTAGTGGCTCCATCTATCTACTAGCTAGATGGCTGTCTCAAAGCTGACACTGATACTAGTGGTTCCATCTATCTACTAGCTAGATGGCTGTCTCAAAGCTGACACTGATGCTAGTGGTTCCATCTATCTACTAGCTAGATGGCTGTCTCAAAGCTGACACTGATGCTAGTGGTTCCATCTATCTACTAGCTAGATGGCTGGCCCTCCCGAAGCTCCCTAATTTCCTGCACTGTTCCCAAGAGTCTGTCAACAATCTCAAAATCCTGGGACATGATAGTCTTCTACAATCAATTTTGTGAAATACCTGGATTCCTTGACTACCTGACGACCTGCACAGGTTGCAGGTCGTACTTCCAGTCAAACTAGGTTGATAGGCCGAGTGATCAGCTTTCCAGAGTGTGCAAGTTGCAAGGGTAGGCATGCAAGACACATTGCAGGCAACGGATGAGTGACCTGATAGGAAGAATTTCGATACCTAGTGTCAGTAATCTCAGTAGTTCTGCTAATCTCACACACTGAGGTCCGTGATCCGATCCCCGGTACGGGTGGAAACACTAGGACGTGTTACCTTAAGACACATGCTGTCACTATTCACCTAGCAGTAAATAGGTACCAGGGTGTTAGTCACCTTACACCTGCTGTAACTCTTCACCTAGCAGTAAACAGGTACCTGGGTGTTAGGTGACTGGTGTGGGTGGCATCCTGGGGTACATAATTAACCTAAGTTGCGGGAAATACTCTACATAACCAGGAACTTTCTATACAGTATGTCATTGGTGTCAGCTATGGTCTGTATAAGTTGTACCATGTATTGTTAGAAATAAACATTATTGTTATTATTTTTGTTATTATTATTATTGTTATTATTATTATTATTATTATAATTTACAAGTCACACTTACACACGATGGTCAGGGAGCCAGTATATATAGAAAGGTACAGAAATGGGTTACTTGTGTATTGTTTCTGTCACGTTATTGTCCCTTTGTGTTCTTATTGAAGAACAACTTGTTCTGTTAAGAATGAAGAACACTGGGCTCTGGAGCTGTCACTCAACAGTCTTCCGACAAGAACACAAGCTAGAATGATACGCCATAATTTATACCTGGGAAATCCTGGAGGAACTGGTCTCAAACCTGTACACAGAAATCACTCCCTGTGAACGCAAGAGACTTAGCAGACGGTACCTATTTACTGCTAGGTGAACCGTGGCAGCAGGTGTAAGGTGACTTGCCCATACGTCTCACCCTGCCCAGGATGCCACTCACAACACTCAACTAACACCCAGGTACCTATTTACTGCTAAGTGAACAGTGGCAACAGGTGTAAGGTGACTT
>WNWK01009736.1:55000-60000 GCA_009830355.1 Cherax destructor
GGAAGGAAGGAGGAAGGAGGAGGAGGGAAGGAGGGAGGGAGGGAGGGAGGGAGGAGGAGGGAAGGAGGGAGGAGGGAGGAGGGAGGAAGGACGGAGAGGGGAGGGAGGGAGGAAGGAGGGAAGGACGGAAGGAGGGAGGGAGGGAGGAAGGAGGAGGGAGGAAGCAAGGAGGGAGGGAAGCAAGGAGGGAAGGAGAGAGAGAGGGAGGGAGGGTTGACTACTGGTAGATATAAGATAGATATTGTAGTAGTAAGATTGCAATTATTATTATTAGTAGTAGTAGTAGTAATGCTAGTAGTAAAACTAGTAGTAGTAGTAGTAGTAGTAGTAGTAGTAATGCTAGTAGTAAGACTAGTAGTAGTAGTAGTAGTAGTAGTAGTACTAGTACATAGTAGTAGTAGTAGTACTAGTAGAAGTACTAGTAGTAGTAGTAGTACTAGTAGAAGTACTAGTAGTAGTAGTAGTACTAGTAGTAGTATTAGTACTAGTAGTAGTAGTACTAGTAGTAGTAGTACTAGTAGTAGTACTAGTAGTAGTAGTAGCACTAGTAGTAGTACTAGTAGTAGTACTAGTAGTAGTAGTAGCACTAGTAGTAGTACTAGTAGTAGTAGTACTAGTAGTAGTAACAGCAGCTGTGGAAATTTTCAAATAATTTTGGTAAATTGTTAATGTATAAATTTCAGTAATGTAAATAAAGTGTAAAATGTGTTGTTGGTGATCCAAAATTAATTTTGTAGAGAGAGAAACAGGCGGGGGTGCGGGGGGGGTTCTTAGTATGAGGACGCCATGATGAAAAAATTAGGGGACGACTGGCCACATTAACCGTCGAGTGGAATCGGACGTCATCTTGGCAAAATTTGAGTGGATCGTCCACAGACGACAATTAAACAATACAGTAACGTCCTCTGTTGCAAAATTGGAGGGAAATTTATGAGAAGCCACTATAATAGACTGGCTAGATTGGAAAAAATTGGAGGACGCTCGTGGCTTCCCTGCAACACGCCTTGCATAAGTAACTCACGTATTTTGTACAGGAGTTTCACGTTGGCGATCGTAATTTCTAGGTGTCTAGGTAGCGTTAGGGAGTGTTCCTCCTGTGGTCTAAATGGTAAGTGTTATTATTAAAAATTTATTTAATGTGTTCGCTATATGCTGTTATAGTGTTATATCAAATGTAATAGACCCTAACACGTGCTCAGTCAAGGCACAAACAATTCATAGAGTCCACGAATGCAGTTTTACTAGATCTACTGGTTATCTTAAAGGTTAGTGGTCTGTTTCAGTGTTCCTCCTCTGTTATGTTCTTGTGGTCTGTTTCAGTGTTCCTCCTCTGTTATGTTCTTGTGGTCTGTTTCAATGTTCCTCCTCTGTTATGTTCTTGTGGTCTGTTTCAGTGTTCCTCCTCTGTTATGTTCTTGTGGTATGTTTCAGTGTTCCTCCTCTGTTATGTTCTTGTGGTCTGTTTCAGTCTTCCTCCTCTGTTATGTTCTTGTGGTCTGTTTCAGTGTTCCTCCTCTGTTATGTTCTTGTATTCTGTTTCAGTGTTCCTCCTCTGTTATGTTCTTGTGTAGTATTAGCAGCAGTGACTATGTGATGGCAGACTATGTGATGGCAGAATATGTGATGGCAGACTATGTGATGGCAGAATATGTGATGGCAGACTATGTGATGGCAGACTATATGATGGCAGACTATGTGATGGCAGACTATGTGATGGCAGACTATGTGATGGCAGGGTTTATTGTTTTAAAAAGGATTTTTGCTAATACATCAGAGATGATGAAGTTGCCTTTATTTTTCATGATTGTGTTAGAAACAGCGATTAATGATTCAAGGCATTTACGTCTGCGGAAATTGAGTTCTGTGATCACTAGTCGAGCGTCGTTGGATTTCATGAGGTGATTGGTGGAATTGCGGTGTTGTACGCAGGCGTTGTTCAAGTTATCGTTCCCACATGCGTTAATGTGTTCATTGAGGCGTGTTTCAAGGTTCCTAGCTGTTTCACCTACATATATCCTGTCGCAGCCTCCACAGGGTATAGTGTAACCCCTGGTTAGATCCCTCATGGAAGTGCTGGATGCGATGGCGACTCTAGTGTCAGTCTGTGTGAGAACCTTAGAAACGTGCAGCACATCCTGGCTGTTGGGAAGCATTATACCTTTGTTAGGAGTGGTGTTGGTGTGTGGAGAATTGATGATCTGAAGAGCTCTTTTCTTGCAGTCTTTAATGAAAAGGGAAGGTTTGGTGAATGTACGTACATACCTCGTCAAGAAACTACAAATTTGGTAATCTCTTAGGAAAAATCCGTTGATGATGCCTCTTTTGGTCTTAGTATCTTGACTGGAATAGAACTGTGAGATTATATTTGTTTGTAGGTTTCTGGTGAACTTGAAATCTTAGATTGTTATCTAGTTTATGAATGAGGACGTCTAGAAAAGGTAGCTTGTCATTGGACTCTTCTTCTAGTGTAGACTGGACAGCCGGTTTAACTGCGTTGATCCGTACATCAAAACGTTTGGGAGTTATTACGAGGACGTCGTCCAGGTAACGTAACCAGGTGACGTTTGAGGTGATGTTGGTGAAGTGATCAGCCTCCAGGTGCTCCATGTACAAGTTGGCTAAGACGGCGCTGATGGGAGACCCCATTCCCATACCATAGTTTTGTTTGTCGAGGCTGTTATTGAAAGAAAAGCAGTTGAAATTAGGGCAAAGTACAATCAAGTCAACAAAATCTCCGGGAGGTAGAGGAAGGTTAAGGTCCTGACTGACTTTACGTCGTAGAACGTCAATGGCTTCTGTGGTAGGTACTTTAGTAAGTTGCGTCCAAGTACTTACTTTCTTGTTTCAGATAGAGATGTTTCTGATGAGAAGGTCGCCTGAATGCCATCACATAGTCTGCCACCACATAGTCTGCCACCACATAGTCTGCCACCACATAGTCTGCCACCACATAGTCTGCCACCACAGAGTCTGCCATCAAATAGTCTGCCATTACATAGTCTGCCATCTCATAGTCTGCCCTCACATAGTCTGCCATCACATAGTCTGCCACCACATAGTCTGCCACCACATAGTCTGCCACCACATACTCTGCCACCACAGAGTCTGCCATCACATAGTCTGCCACCACATAGTCTGCCACCACATAGTCTGCCACCACATAGTCTGCCACCACATAGTCTGCCACCACAGAGTCTGCCATCAAATAGTCTGCCATTACATAGTCTGCCATCTCATAGTCTGCCCTCACATAGTCTGCCATCACATAGTCTGCCACCACATAGTCTGCCACCACATAGTCTGCCACAACAGAGTCTGCCACCACATAGCCTGCCACCACAGAGTCTGCCATCACATAGTCTGCCATCACATAGTCTGCCATCTCACAGTCTGCCATCACATAGTCTGCCATCACATAGTCTGACATCACATAGTCTGCCACCACATAGTCTGCCACCACATACTCTGCCACCACAGAGTCTGCCATCACATAGTCTGCCATCACATAGTCTGCCATCTCATAGTCTGCCATCACATAGTCTGCCACCACATAGTCTGCCACCACATAGTCTGCCACCACATACTCTGCCACCACAGAGTCTGCCATCACATAGTCTGCCATCACATAGTCTGCCATCTCATAGTCTGCCATCACATAGTCTGCCACCACATAGTCTGCCACCACATAGTCTGCCACCACAGAGTCTGCCATCACATAGTCTGCCATCACATAGTCTGCCATCTCATAGTCTGCCATCACATAGTCTGCCACGACAACACAAATACAACCACTAACACAAATACAACCACTAATACAAATACAACCACTAACACAAAAACAACAACTAACACAAATACAACCACTAAAACAAATACAATCACTAACACAAATACAACCACTAATACAAATACAACCACTAACACAAATACAACAACTAACACAAATACAACCACTAAAATACAACCACTAACACAAATACAACTACTAACACAAATACAATCACTAACACAAATACAACCACTAACACAAATACAACCACAAACACAAATACAACCACTAACACAAATACAACCACTAACACAAATACAATCACTAACACAAATACAACTACAAACACAAATACAACCAATAACACAATTACAACCACTAACACAAATACAACCACTAACACAAATACAACCACTAACACAAATACAACCACTAACACAAATACAACCACTAACACAAATACAATCACTA
Organism: Cherax destructor; assembly: GCA_009830355.1. Taxonomy (NCBI): domain Eukaryota; kingdom Metazoa; phylum Arthropoda; class Malacostraca; order Decapoda; family Parastacidae; genus Cherax; species Cherax destructor. Next base: position 59,241 of record WNWK01009736.1, read on the forward strand.
ACACAAATACAACCCCTAACACAAATACAACCACTAACACAAATACAACCACTAACACAAATACAACCACTAACACAAATACAACCACTAACACAAATACAACCACTAACACAAATACAACCCCTAACACAAATACAACCACTAACACAAATACAATCCACTAACACAAGTACAACCACTAACTACTACTACTGTTACTACTACTGCTGCTACTAGTAGTGCTGCTGCTAGTACTACTACTACTGCTTCTACTACTACTACTACTACAACTACTGCTGCTACTACTACTACTGCTGCTGTTACTACTACTACTGCTGCTTCTACTACTGCTGCTACTACTACTGAGACTACTACTACTACTACTACTACTGCTCTGGTACTTACTACTACTACTGACTCTGCTACTACATACTACTGCTACTCTCTACTGCTACTACTCTGCTCTACTACTACTGCTACTACTACTACTACTACTACTACTACTATTCTATTACTACTCTACTACTCTACTCTAACTGCTGCGTTAGCTACTACTCTACTTACTGCTCTACTACTGTATCTACTCTACTACTACTACTACTACTATCTACTACTACTACTACTATTACTACTATTACTAATACTACTACTGCTACTACTACTACTACTACTACTACTACTACTGATACTACTACTACTACTACTACTACTACTACTACTACTACTACTACTACTACTACTACTACTACTACTACTAGTAATACACCTCACTCTAAGCCTA
>WNWK01009736.1:65000-74646 GCA_009830355.1 Cherax destructor
GAAGGACAGGTACATTGACTTAGATGTCATATATTAATTAGGTAAACTCTCTTCTTGTAGCTTTAATTAGAAATACCTCAATGTGCACTGACTCTCTCTCTCTCTCTTACACAATTACACCACCTGCAACACAGCAACACCACCAGCAACACAGCACCACCACTTGCAACACAGCAACACCACCAGCAACACAGCACCACCACTTGCAACACAGCAACACCACCTGCAACACAGCAACACCACCTGCAACACAGCAACACCACCTGCAACACAACACCACCTGCAACACAGCAACACCACCTGCAACACAGCAACACCACCTGCAACACAGCAACACCACCTGCAACACAGCAACACCACCTGCAACACACCCACAGATGGATAGAAAGTTACAGGGAGCATCCAGGCGATAGATAATAATAGATAGATAGATACGCATGAGGGAGATGAAGGCTCCTGGTCTTAGCCAAGCCTCAGTGACCCTGCTTGCTTACTTAACAAAGTTCAAACTCTCTCTACTGCATCATTATGGGTCATCAGAATGGGGGAATCAGCCCCATAGTTGTTGATAGCACCCATTACGTCACATTGCAACCATAGGTCGCAATGTGACGTACGTCAGTTGACGAAATGATAGATTTTGGATGATTACCACAGGCGAGGTGATCGATCCAGCTGACCAATCTACTCTGACAGGTCAGACTGCCTCAGCATTTCTCTCAGTAGACAGCCTAGAGCTGTCTACCACCACTAGATAGCCCTTACTACCATGCTGACACCTGTCAACCATACAACCAGACTGACTGCATAATGCACCTTGTGCACGAAAACAAACCCAACCAACCCACAGTTGATTGTAAAGCCAGCAAACCATCAATCCTTCAGTAGATAATCTTAAAATCCCAAGAAAACCAGCTATCATGTAGTCGATCGACTTGAAACCCCCACAGAACCAGCAGAACTCACGTCAGGTGACGCTGCTCACCTCACAGAACCAGCAGAACTCACGTCAGGTGACGCTGCTCACCTCACAGAACCAGCAGAACTCACGTCAGGTGACGCTGCTCACCTCACAGAACCAGCAGAACTCACGTCAGGTGACGCTGCTCACCTCACAGAAATAATGTTAAAATGAAGGAAGTTTTGAAGGAAGTGAGTGTTGCCTGAAGGCAGGTGACTCAACACTACTTTCACTGGCCACATGAATGACTATACACTAGCAACACTGTGTTGTATTATACACCAGCAACACTGTGTTGTATTATACACCAGCAACACTGTGTTGTATTATACACCAGCAACACTGTGTTGTATTATACACCAGTAACACTGTGTTGTATTATACACCAGCAACACTGTGTTGTATTATACACCAGCAACACTGTGTTGTATTATACACCAGCAACACTGTGTTGTATTATACACCAGCAACACTGTGTTGTATTATACACCAGCAACACTGTGTTGTATTATACACCAGCAACACTGTGTTGTATTATACACCAGCAACACTGTGTTGTATTATACACCAGCAACACTGTGTTGTATTATACACCAGCAACACTGTGTTGTATTATACACCAGCAACACTGTGTTGTATTATACACCAGCAACACTGTGTTGTATTATACACCAGCAATACTGTTCTGTTGTATTATACACTAGCAACACTGTGTTGTTGAATTATACACTAGCAACACTGTGTTGTTGTATTATACATCAGCAACACTGTGTTGTATTATACACCAGCAACACTGTGCTGTTGTATTATACACCAGCACAACTGTGCTGGTGTATTATACACTAGCAACACTGTTGCTACAAGTGTATTATCTGTGTATACATATAACCAGAAGATTTATCTAATATATAAATATATATATATATATATATATATATATATATATATATATATATATATATATATATATATATATATATATGTCGTGCCGATTAGGTAAAACTGGTCAATTAGCATGAACTCATTAAAATTAAGTCCTTTCTAAAATGTTCTCTTATACGTTTAAAATATATTTTTTAATTTATGTTAATGTAAAATTTATAATTTTGTACCAAGAGAAACTTTAAAACTACCTAACCTTATTACAACAAGCGCAATTTAATTTAGCCTAACTCAACTAAATATATTTTAGATACGTTACAATAATTTAATAATAAACAAACAATTGAAATATATTTTTTCGTTAGTTCAGAATGATTTTGCGAAATTATTGCATACACAAATTTTCGCTTGTCTTATATGGCAAGATGAGCGTTGCTATTTAAGCCAAAATAGCAAGTTTTACCTAATCGGCACGATATATATATATATATATATATATATATATATATATATATATATATATATATATATATATATATATATGTCGTGCCGATTAGGTAAAACTTGCGATTTGCTTAAATAGCAACGCTCTTCTTGCCATATAAGACAAGTGAAATTTGTGTATGCAATATTTCGCAAAAATCATTCTGAACCTAACGAAAAAATATATTTCATTGTGTTTCTTTATTATTAAATTAATGTTAACGTATCTAAAATATATTTAGTTGGGAGCTAAACTATAAATGCGCTTGTTGAATAGGTTAGGTAGGTTTCAAAGTTTCTCTTGGTACAAAATTATAAATTTTGCATTAACATATATGAAAAAATATGTCTTTAAACGTATAAGAAAAATTTTGAAAGGACTTAATTTTAAATGAGTTCTTGCTAATTGACCAGTTTTACCTAATCGGCACGACATATATATATATATATATATATATATATATATATATATATATATATATATATATATATATATATATATATATATGCTAACTAACTGCTGTAATAATAATTATAATAATAATAATAATAATAATAACACAAATAATAATAATATTAATAATAACACAAATATTAATAATAATAATAATAATAATAATAATAATAATAAAATTAATATCAGTTACATTAAGAAGAATATTCACTGATTATTATTGTCATTATTGTCATTATTATTATTATTATTATTATTATTATTATTATTGTTCTTGTTCTTGTTCTTGTTACATATAACTTCAGAGTTGCGTCACTGCGTCATTGCGTCATTGTGTCAGTAACAAATAAACGAGGTGTTTGTGTCACTTATTTTGCTCCATAACAAGAACATCATTGCTCAAGACTGCTGGACGTGTTCTTCATCCTGGAGAACATGTGTGAGTGTACTCACCTAGTTGTACTCACCTAGTTGTGGTTGCAGGGGTCGAGACATAGCTCCTGGCCCCGCCTCTAAACTGGCCGCTACTGGGTCACTCTCCCTGCGCCATGAGCTTTATCATACCTCTTCTTAAAGCTATGTATGGAACCTGCCTCCACTACATCGCTTCCCAAACTATTCCACTTCCCGACCACTCTGTGACTGAAGAAATACTTCCTAACATCTCTGTGATTCATCTGAGTCTTCAACTTCCAACTGTGTCCCCTTGTTGCTGTGTCCCATCTCTGGAACATTCTGTCTCTGTCCACCTTGTCAATTCCTCTCAGTATTTTATATGTCGTTATCATGTCCTCCCTATCTCTCCTATCCTCCAGTGTCGTAGGACATACCCCTTAGCTCCGGGACTAGTCTTGTTGCAAACCTTTGTACTTTCTCTAGCTTCTTTACGTGCTTGGCTAGATGTGTGTGTGTGTGTGTGTGTGTGTGTGTGTGTGTGTGTGTGTATGTGTGTGTGTGTGTGTGTGTGTATGTGTGTGTGTGTGTGTGTGTGTGTGTGTGTGTGTGTGTGTATGTGTGTGTGTTTGTGTGTGTGGTGTGTGTGTGTGTGTGTGTGTGTGTGTATGTGTGTGTGTGTGTGTGTGTGTGTGTGTGTGTGTGTGCGTGTCTGTTCTGTTCACCAGTTGAACAGTGTTATAGAATGTTCTTGTTCTCCAGCAGCTAGAGTGTAAGAACGTCTGTGCGAATGTTCTCTATCTAGACTGTGAGAACGAAGAGAATGTTCTTCCTCTAAACTGCTAGAACAGTGACTGTTATGTTCTTCAGAATGATTGTGTGTTATTATAGAACGACCTGGATAGTCTGGTCAGAATGACGTGATGGAAGGGTGTTGAAGGAGGGAGGGAGGGAGGGAGGGAGGGAGGGAGGGAGGGAGGGAGGGAGGGAGGAGGGAGGGAGGGAGGGAGGGGGAGGGAGGGAAGGGAGGGAGGGAGGAGGGAGGGAGGGATTGAAGGGAGAGGAGGGAATGGAGTGGAGTGATGTGGGTGAGAGTATGTTTGGAAGACAAAGGGACATTGAAGACCCTGGAGTGATGTAGTAGGTGATGGAGTATGTCTTGAAGACAACCAGAGGTCTTGAAGACAACCAGGGGTCTTGAAGACAACCAGGGGTCTTGAAGACAACCAGGAATTTTGAAGACAGCCAGGGGTCTTGAAGACAACCAGAGGTCTTGAAGACAACCAGGCGTCTTGAAGACAGCCAGGGGTCTTGAAGACAACCTGAGGTCTTGAAGACAACCAGGAATTTTGAAGACAACCAGGGATCTTGAAGACAACCAGAGGTCTTGAAGACAACCAGGCGTCTTGAAGACAGCCAGGGGTCTTGAAGACAACCTGAGGTCTTGAAGACAACCAGGGTCTTGAAGACAACCAGGGGTCTTGAAGACAGCCAGGGGTCTTGAAGACTACCAGGGGTCTTGAAGACAACCAGGGGTCTTGAAAACAACCAGGGGTCTTGAAGACAACCGGGGGTCTTGAAGACAGCCAGGGGTCTTGAAGACACCCAGGGGTCTTGAAGACACCCAGGGGTCTTGAAGACAGCCAGGGGTCTTGACGACAACCAGGGGTCTTGAAGACAGCCAGGGGTCTATTGGTAATCACCCTTATGTATGCTGGGAGGCAGTTGAACAGTCTTGGGCCGCGGACACTTATTGTGTTGTCTCTCAGTGTACTCGTGGCACCTCTGCTTTTCATTGGGGGAATGTTGCATCTCCTGCCGAGTCTTTCGCTTTCATAGGGAGTGATTTTCGTGTGTAGGTTTGGTACTAATCCCTCTAGGATGTTCCAAGTGCATATTATGATGTATCTTTCTCGCCTGTGTTCCAGTGAGTACATGTCAACGGGCTTCAGCTGTTCCCAGTAATTTAGGTGATTGACTGTAGGTGACTGTAGGTGAGGGAGTAAGTGAGAAACGATGTATGTGCACGTTTTGCTCCATTCCCTACAACGTTTCGTACACTGGAATGATGCATAGTGTATTATGAATTATTATTATTATTATTATTATTATTATTATTATTATTATTATTATTATTATTATTTATTATTATTATTATTATTATTATTATTATTTTTATTATTATTATTATTATTATTATTATTATTATTATTATTATTATTATTATTATTATTATTGTGGAGGGGGAGGTAATCAGTGAAGAGGACTCCGGCTCCTTTCCCTCGGATGAAGAGCCCTTCACTAGCAGTAAGGTACCTACCTCATGGGGGTGCATTGACTTTACTGAGGACAAAATTAGGTTCCGGGAACTGAGTAAATACCTCATCCAGAGTGGGAGGATATCCTCATTAGGTACCCTAAACCCAATAACACCCAGGTACCTATTTACTGCTAGGTGAACAGTGACAGCAGGTGTAAGGTGACTTGCCCATACGTCTCACCCTGCCCAGGATGCAACCCACAACACTCAACTAACACCCAGGTACCTATTTACTTCTAGGTGAACAGTGACAGCAGGTGTAAGGTGACTTGCCCATACGTCTCACCCTGCCCAGGATCTAACCCACAACACTCAACTAACACCCAGGTACCTATTTACTTCTAGGTGAACAGTGACAGCAGGTGTAAGGTGACTTGCCCATACGTCTCACCCTGCCCACGATGCCACCCACAACACTCAACTAACACCCAGGTACCTATTTACTGCTTTAGGTGTCTTTATACCTGGAGAGATAACTCTGTTATTCACCTAAAACTTTCCCAGACAAAAGGTCGAGGCTGTTATTGCTGTTGTTGTTGCTGCTGTTGTTGTTGTTGCTGTTGTTACTGTTGTTGCTGTTATTACTGTTGTTGTTACAGTGTTTGTTAATGTTGTTGATGCTGTTGTTGTTACTGTTGTTGTTGCTGTTATTGTTGCTGTTGTTGCTGTTGTTGTTGCTGTTGTTACTGTTGTTGTTACTGTTGTTGTTGCTGTTGTTGTTGCTGTTGTTGTTGTTGCTGAGATGGTATAGAAAAAGACAGGAACACACACACACACACACACACACACACACACACACACACACACACACACACACACACACACACACACACACACACACACACACAAGAAGTGTGTGAGGAGCTCAACATAAGATTCAAAGAGGTGTTCACAGAGGAGATAGAAGGCCTCCAGAAAGGGAGAGGTAGGGTACACCATCAGGTGCTGGACACAAACACACAACTGAGGAGGAAGTGAAGAGGCTACTAAGCGAGCTAGATACCTCAAAGGCGATGGGGCCAGATAACATCTCACCATGGGTCCTGAGAGAGGGAGCAGAGGAGCTATGTGTACCCCTAACAACGATCTTCAACACATCTATCGAAACAGGGCAACTACCTGAGGTATGGAAGACAGCAAATGTAGTTCCAATTTTTAAAAAAGGAGACAGAAACGTAGCACTAAACTACAGACCAGTGTCACTGACATGTATAGTATGCAAGGTCATGGAGAAGATAGTCAGGAGAAGAGTGGTGGAGCACCTAGAAAGGAATGAGCTTATCAACGACGGCCAACACGGTTTCAGGGACGGGAAATCCTGTGTCACAAACCTACTGGAGTTCTACGACAGGGTGACAGCAATAAGACAAGAGAGAGAGGGGTGGGTAGATTGCATATTCTTGGACTGTAAGAAGGCGTTTGACACAGTTCCACACAAGAGATTAGTGCAGAAGCTGAAGGACCAGGCAGGGGTAACAGGGAAGGCACTACAATGGATCAGGGAATATCTATCAGGAAGACAGCAGCGAGTCATGGTACGTGGCGAGGTGTCAGAGTGGGCGCCGGTGACGAGCGGGGTTCCACAGGGGTCAGTCCTGGGACCGGTGCTGTTTCTGGTATTTGTGAACGACATGGCGGAAGGAATAGACTCCGAAGTGTCCTTGTTTGCAGATGATGTGAAGTTGATGAGAAGAATTCATTCGGAAGAGGACCAGGCAGAACTACAAAGGGATCTGGACAGGCTGCAAGCCTGGTCCAGCAACTGGCTCTTGGAGTTCAACCCCACCAAGTGCAAAGTCATGAAGATTGGGGAAGGGCAAAGAAGACCGCAGACGGAGTACAGTCTAGGGGGCCAGAGACTGCAAACCTCAGTCAAGGAAAAAGATCTTGGGGTGAGTATAACACCAGGCACATCTCCTGAGGCGCACATCAACCAAATAACTGCTGCAGCATATGGGCGCCTAGCTAACCTAAGAACAGCATTCCGACAACTTAATAAAGAATCGTTCAGGACCCTGTACACTGTGTACGTTAGGCCCATACTGGAGTATGCAGCACCAGTTTGGAACCCACACCTAGCCAAGCATGTGAAGAAGCTCGAGAAAGTGCAAAGGTTTGCAACAAGACTAGTCCCGGAGCTAAGGGGTATGTCCTACGAGGAGAGGTTAAGGGAAATTGACCTGACGACACTGGAGGACAGGAGAGATAGGGGGATATGATAACAACATATACGATACTGAGAGGAATTGACAAAGTGGACAGAGACAGAATGTTCCAGAGATGGGACACAGCAACAAGGGGACACAGTTGGAAGTTGAAGACTCAGATGAATCACAGAGATGTTAGGAAGTATTTCTTCAGTCACAGAGTGGTCGGGAAGTGGAATAGTTTAGGAAGCGATGTAGTGGAGGCAGGCTCAATACATAGCTTAAAGCAGAGGTATGATAAAGCTCATGACGCAGGGAGAGTGACCCAGTAGCGGCCAGTGAAGAGGCGGGCCAGGAGCTTTGACTCGACCCCTGCAACCACAACTAGGTGAGTACACACACACACACACACACACACACACACACTCACACACACACACACACACACACACACAATAGTATAAAAACACAGGAAAGAGGGAGATGGGAGAGAGAGGGAGAGAGGGAGGGAAGGAATAGAGGAGGAGGGAGATAGGAGGGAGGTGGTAGAGGGGGAGGGAGGCAGGGAGGGTTGGCAGGGAGGGGGGCAGGGAGGGAGGGAAGGTGGGAGGGAACAGAGAGGGAGGATGTTGAACTCTTGAGTCTCACCGTAATAATAACGGTAGACTACCACGGTTTTTTTTTTTTTTTTTTTTCTTTCTTTCTCTCTCTCTCTCTCTCTCTCTCTTCCCGCTCTTTCCTAGATCAAACATCAAACCTGAACCATTAATTCCAACTTTAACCCTGAGCTAAAACACTTTCTTGACAGTTGTGACAGGACCCATAGACATAATACCAGACATAAACATCTCTTTGACATTCCCCGTGTCCGACTAAATCTATACAAAAATTCAATGCGCATAAAAGGGCCTAAAATCTGGAACTCCCTGCCTGATAACTCTAGAACTGCAGACACAACCTCCATTTTCAAAAGCACCGTTAAAAACATCTTATCTCACTTACGCACCCAACCGGTAGTTAACCACATGAAAACTACTTTATCTTGCACATATCCACAGCAAAATACACTTATTGATATCTGTGATTCCCTTAATTTGCACAGAACTAACCAAAATTCTAATACAACTGTTGCTTCATAATTCTTAAGCTAGTCATAAGTTTGCCTAAACACTCCAATATAGAAACTGTAATATGCCAATACATCACCTTTATCATTAATATATAAACTAATTGCTAACTTTTTATACTAATTGTTAAATTCTCAATGTTTAAATTCCAGTACCTAAATTTTGTAAACCTAACCTTACAATCTGTATATCCATTGTGTAGCTATTGAGTAAGACCTATCATAAGACTGCCTGAAAAGCCTAGGCATACCTAGGCATATTATTACCATCTTGTAATATCAACTTTAATGTATAACTATAAGTACCCCCACCTTGTATTACATGAAATAAAGAATTTGAATTTGAATTTGAATTTGACTGCCTCCCACACACTCAGGCTGGGTCAAGAGCTGTGACTCGACCTCTGCAACCACATACAGGCGAGTACAAAGAAGAAACAGCCTTATCAAAGATATGTTTAGCCAAGACAGAAGATAAGATACAGTAAAAGTGGTAGTAAGAGAGAGAGAGAGATAGAGAGAGAGAGATAGAGAAAAAAAAAAAAAAAAAAAGGGGGGGGGGGAGAGAGAGGGGAGAGAGAGAGAGAGAAGAAGGAGAGAAAGAGATCTGATGATCTGCGGACTAAAGTATTCTGATGGGACGAGGTGGGATATTAGGTGATAGCAAGGAGAAGGAGAAGAAGGGGATTACCCATAGACCCCTGGTGTCTTCAGGAAGGCACTGGACAGGCACCTAAAGTCAGTACCTGACCCACCGGGCTGTGGATCGTACGTCGGGTTTGCGTGCCAACAAAAACAGCCTGGTTGATCAGGTCCTGATCCACATAAGGCCTGGTCGAACCGGGCCGCAGAGGCGTTGACCTCCGAAACCCTCTCCAGG
>WNWK01009737.1:0-62500 GCA_009830355.1 Cherax destructor
TTGTATATTTATTTATCCTCTTTTTCATAAAATATGTATTACTTATTACCAAACCTCTTTCTACACATAGCTCAATTAATGGCTCCCCATTTACATTTACCCTGGCACCCCAAATTTACCTACTACTCCATCCACAACATTTTTACCCACTTTAGCATTAAGATCCCCAACCACAATTACTCTCTCACTTGGTTCAAAACTCCCCACACACTCACTCAACATTTCCCAAAATCTCTCTCTCTCTTCTACACTTCTCTCTTCTCCAGGTGCATAAACACTTACTATAACCCACTTTTCACATCCAACCTTTATTTTACTCCACATAATCCTTGAATTTATACATTTATATTCCTTCTTTACCTGCCATAACTGATTATTCAACATTATTGCCACTCCTTCTTTAGCTCTAACTCTATTTGAAACCCCTGATCTAATCCCATTTATTTCTCCCCACTGAAACTCTCCTACCCCCTTCAGCTTTGTCTCACTTAAAGCCAGGACATCCAGCTTCTTTTCATTCATAACATCTACAATCATCTCTTTCTTATCATTCGCACAACATCCACGCACATTCAAACATCCCACTTTGACGATTTTCTTCTTCTTCTTTTTAGTAAGCTATACAGGAAAAGGGGTTACTAGCCCATTGTTCCCGGCATTTTAGTTGACTTTTACAACACGCATGGCTTACGGAGGAAAGATTCTTATTCCACTTCCCCATGGATATGAAAGGGAAAAGCAATAAGAACAAGAACTATTAAGATAAAATCAAAGAAAACTCAGATGAGTGTGTATACAATAAACGTGTACATGTTTGCGTAGTGTGACCTAAGTGTAAGTAGAAGTAGCAAGACGTACCTGAAATCTTGCATGTTTATGAGACAGAAAAAAGACACCAGCAATCCTACCATCATGTAAAACAGTTTCAGGTTTCTGTTTCACAGTCACCTGGCAGGATGGTAGTACCTCCCTGAGTGGTTGCTGTCTACCAACCTACTACCAACAGATTATGGTAATAAGACATACAGTGGTACCTCGACTTACGATATTTTTTCATTCCAGAATGCTGTTCAAGTGTCATTACCAAACGAATTTATCTCCTTAAGAAATGTTGTAAAATAGACTAGTCCTTTTAGACCCCCAAAATTACACTTACAAAAGCATTTAAAAAAATAAACTTACATACAAGGGTGAGTTTGGGGACCATCGTAAGTCGAGGTACCACTGTACTGGGTATGCACAGTCAAGACATTGAAGAAGACATTTTGCCACTGATGGCTTTTTCAGTCTTGTTAGTGTTTGTGTTACATTAAAAAAAAACACTAATGTTAGGTATGTATGGTACAGATTATTGGGATGTGCATTAATAATTAACCAGTAGTGGATCTCTAAGAACTCGACTTACGATGGGGTTACGTTCTGATAAATCCATCGTAAGTCAAATATGCATATGATATGCTAAATAAATAAATAACTACGTACATACTGTCACTGAATAAGTAAATCAACATATATTTACTGCAACTAACTAAATACTAGTAAATAAATGAAAAGTTACAAACTTATTGCCTTCTTGCTGTTTAATTATCTTGTTTCATCTCTAATTAATTGCTTTTGCACCATTGTAAAGTCGAACCATCATAAGTCGAGGAGCACCTGTAGTTAGATAGAATAGTCAATGTGGGGCATTTATTGTTAAAGGACAATTGCAAATGCTATAAGTACTGTATATTATAAAAGATTTTAGAAGAGAATGTTAGAAAGGGAGTATTCTAAATATTGTCCATATTGTATATGCTCTTACACTTATTGAATAATGCAAGAAATGAATCTACTAGCCCCAAAATTTCCCAATATTGACATAAGTCATGATGTTTGCTATTAATATAAATTGACTTACAGTTTCTGTGAAGGAGGGCGAACATTTATAACTAAGTTTCTTTTCAGATACGTATCTGAATGACACATTGGTCATATTTTCCTTTAAACAATTCCTGTTCCTTGTATAGTACAACCTCATTTATTGGCACCTGAAATTAATTAATTTATCTCTATTATATGTACAGAATTACATAAAATACACACTTAAAATATTTGCTTAAACAAATCTTACTAAAAAGGCTTCAGAGTTAAGGTACATATGGTATGTGTGGCTATAGATTACTACATTCACAAAAATCTACCAAACTCATGTAGGCCATACATGAGTCAGGAGAAAAGAAGTGTGAAGGGTGTACTCGTGTGCTAAAGACGAAAGTCAGAAGTTGATGGTATAATTTAGTTTAATCCTAGAGTCAGCTTTCTGAGAAGAGGGCAGGCAAAGCGAGAGCATCAGCACTTGTAGTTACAAAGCACAATACTACAGAAGTATACCTTATCATATATATCTCTCAGCTCCTCTTAACATCTTTGCCTGATGGTTACAATACATGTACATACACTCTTTCTTTTTTATTATTTCAGTATCTAATTATCTGAGGTAATTTGAACCATGATCCTCTGTCTCTTAAATCCAAAATACTTGACCAGGTATTTCCCAGCCTACCATCAGTATCCTCTGAGAATACCACACCTGAAGAACCATTATCTTAACTTTTAATCTTCAAAATGTTTAACTGCAGATCTTTCTTTGCTATATACCTCTCAAGGGAGAGTCATTGATGTTGGTGAGGGGCTCTTGATCCAGAGAATTGGACCTGACCTTCCTTTCTTTGGACTGAACCTGATTGTCTCCTATTCTTCCCTAGACACAGTATGACCCATTTGAGTTTAGTGCTTTCCCCTCATGGATTTAATAATAATAATTCTCTCTGTATACATCTAGAAATGTACTTCCCTCATGGGGTGCCTTAATACTGGTGAAGGCTCATGATTGCCTTCCATTTCTCCAGGATCTGTATGACTCCTACAGGTTTAGAGCCTCCTTATAAATATAGCAGTAACCAAATTACAAGTGTTGCAAATGTCAACACCTAAAATACACTATTTTTATTTTCATTTTCTTCTTATTTTTAGTAATTTATACAGGAGAAGGGGTTGCTAGCCCATTGCTCCCGGCATTTTAGTTGCCTCTTACAACACGCATGGCTTATGAAGGAAAGATTCTTTTCCACTTCCCCATAGAGATGAAAGGAAATAAAAAGAACTACAGTGGACCCCCGACTTTTGAACATTCTTCATTCCAGAATGCTGTTCAAGTGCTGTTACTAAACAAATTCATTCCCATAAGGAATAGTGTAAATTAGATTAGTCCAATTTAGACCCCCAAAAATACACTTACAAAAGCACTTACAATAATAAACTTACATAAAAGGGCGAGTTTGGAGTGTTCGAATAGCGAGGGTCCACTGTATTTAGAAAACAGGATCAGTGTGTATACACATATGTGTACAGTGGTACCTCGAGTTACGATATTTTTTCGTTCGAGAATGCTGTTCAAGTGCCATTACCAAACGAATTTATCCCCATAAGGAATAATGTAAAATAGACTAGTCCTTTTACACCCCCAAAAATATACAGTGGTACCTCGAGTTACGATGGTCCCCAAAATCACCCTTTTATGTAAGTTTATTTTTTTAAATGATTTTGTAAGTATATTTTTGGAGGTGTAAAAGGACTAGTCTATTTTACATTATTCCTTATGGGGATAAATTCGTTTGGTAATGGCACTTGAACAGCATTCTCGAACGAAAATATCGTAACTCGAGGTACCACTGTACTTACAAAGCATTTAAAAATAAACTTACATAAAAGGGCGATTTTGGGGACCATCGTAACTCGAGGTACCACTGTACATGTACAGTGGTACCCCGACTTACGATGGTCCCCAAACACACCCTTTTATGTAAGTTGATTTTTTTAAATGCTTTTGTAAGTGTAATTTTGGGGGTCTAAAAGGACTAGTCTATTTTACATCATTTCTTATGGAGATAAATTCGTTTGGTAATGGCACTTGAACAGCATTCTGGAATGAAAAAATATCGTAAGTCGGGGTACCACTGTATTTGTAGTGTGCCTGTGTGTAAGTAGAGGTAGCAAGATGTACCACCAGGGCCCCAACATCCCCACATGCCCCCAGAATATCATCATTACCCTTTGTTAGACGAAATAAAAAAACACCATTCCTACGATTTTGTTAAACAATTACAAAGCTTCCATTTCACACACATTGGCAGGATGGACTTGAGTCTTGGAAGTGGGAAGTACAGTGCCTTCGCTCTGAAGGAGGGGTGTTGATATGTTGCAGTTTTTTAACTGTAGTGTAGGCATGCCTCTGGCAAGATGGTGATGGAGCGAATGATGATGAAAGTGTTTCTTCTTTATTGGGTCACCCTGCCTTGGTGGGAAACGGCTGATGTGTTAATAAAAAATAAAATTTATTTTCATTATACAGAAGAACCCTCATATCCACTGATTTGGTATCTGCGGTTTGTTATCCACAGTTTACTGTGGCCCTAAAATACCTCTTAATTTTTGCATAATAATGACCCCAAAGTGCAAAAGTAGAGAAGCTGGAATCTCTTCAAAGCCTAAGAGAAACTGTGAAGTGCTTCCCATCAGTAAAGTGATAATTCTCCACTTATTGTGCATAATTTATCAATTAAACTTTATAATAGGAATGTATAGGACTTATATATAGGGTTCACTACTATCCGCGGTTTCGGTATCCATGGCAGGTGCTTGGAACGTATCCTCCGCGGATACTGGGGTCCTATTGTACTTTTGAGTTGATAGGCAAATAACACTTGGGGCACCACCTTGTATTGTGGATCCCCTTTATATTTTCTACAATAAAAACAAAAGAGAATACAGGCATTAGTAGGAATTGTCTCAATTAATGAAAGACAAGCAGTTATCTGATAGCTGACATGTAATAAATTAAAGACCTATAGAGAGATAAATTATTTTATTAAAGTTCTCACAGACTAAAATGTTTTTAATAAAGACATGCACTGTCTATGTTACTTTTTCTGTTTTATGTTATGCAGATATCAGTGTAGCTGATACTGAAGGAAAGCCTAACTGAGGGATTTTGGGAGAATCAGTTACCAATTTACTAATGTTTGAAATTTGCAGTGTATTCCGTATTCCTATATCACAAGCAGCAGGTTATTTTCAAAAGACGGGGAGATGTGTTTTTTAATTGTAGCTTAGGCCTTGCCTTGAAGGATGCAGAGATGTATGTTTTAAATTGTAGCTTAGACCTTGCCTTGAAGAATGCTGCTCTGAGTTTCCCATGAGAGCTGACCTCTAGCCAGATGGGGGTTGGGGGATATGGAATCCTTTTTAAGCTCAGGCAAAGTAGCTAGAGAAGGACTTAGTGAGGAGCTTGGTCAGGAACAAGCTAGATGCTCTTGTATAAGATTCTGACAGGACTCCTAGGGGCTATTTTATATAGTAATGAGAAGTCACCCAGCCATAATGGCTGTCTTAATTTCTGCCTCTTTTATGTATCATATTAGACTTCTTGAAGTTAGGGTTATCAATTTTGTTCAGTATCATGAATTTTTTCTATAAGATCAGTCCTGTTCTTAATTTTATAAGTTGTCAGTCCAGCAACCTTCAATTGAAGGAAGCCTGAGTACATAATAAATGTAATAGATTGACTTCAGTAGAAGTTGAATAGGCAATGCAAGAATACTCAATAACAGACATAATATATCTGGTGCTAAATTACAATACAATTCTTTCTTTCACAATTACTGTAGGTTCAAAACATAAATAATCTGGAAGCCTGTAGGATGCACAGCATTTTGGGCTAGTGAACTAATGAGATGAACTTTAGTTTTCATTCCTGAATGCAAATGTCATATTCTCTTTGAATGCTAATGTTATATATTTTTGAATGAACTCATTATTGATGCTAATGATATAGGTTGTACTATATACAGGTCATGTTTTATACTACAGTTTTTTTTCTTACAAGTAAAAGGATCCTACATTTCATTATTTAATAAAACAGTTTTTTTTGTTTTGTTTTGTTCAGGTCTGCAGCAGGTTGGTGGTTCAGTAATGTATTTTGTTTCAGGTTCGGGGGCTGGCTGACATGGAGCCATCATCGTCCCGACCATCCTCCCCTGCTGGGGATCGGGGAGGTCATTGTCCCTCATCCTCCCCTTCCCCCAGCACTGGCCCTCCCACCAAATGTGCCACCCCCATCAGCGAGCCCCATTCCCCAAACCCTCCACCGTTGGTCAACCCCTCAGTGTCAACGTTAGGCTCCAGTCATCCTGTACTGTCCCATCCCACTGGAGCGTCTGACCCTCATCCACCAAGACATCCATCAGTGGCAGCAGCAGCCGCTGCAGCTGCAGCAGCAGCTGCTGCTGCAGCTGCAGTTAGACCCCCACCAGGGCCCCAACACCCCCACATGCCCCCAGAATATCATCATTACCCTTTGTTACCCCACCGCCCATACGATCTCCCAGCATCAGGGTCTTCTCTCTTGGCTGTCAATGAGTCGGACGCGAGCAGAGATGAAATTACAAAATGCCAAACCAGCGGTTTGCCGAGATCACCATACTCAACACAGCTGGTAAGAAATATGTTCAGAGTTTATATTAACTAGCTTCTTTTGCCAACTAGCTTAATATAACAATGAATTTAGCCCATGGTGCTTAATATATTTTTTCATTAATTACAGTGTACAGTGGTACCTCGACTTACGATGGTCCCCAAACTCACCCTTGTATGTAAGTTTATTTTTTAAATGCTTTTGTAAGTGTAATTTTGGGGTTCTAAAAGGACTAGTCTATTTTACAACATTTCTTAAGGAGATAAATTCGTTTGGTAATGACACTTGAACAGCATTCTGGAATGAAAAAATATCGTAAGTCGAGGTACCACTGTATTTATCTTTTGTATATTAAATTGGTTAAACATGAATTGCCTTACATTTTGCCACACTGTTGCGCTAAACCCTTGTTGGTCATTCAATGCAAGGATGCTGGAAGCTCAATCCTCCATTCACTGATTGAGGCCTATTCTCTGAGTGGTTAGGCTGTTGGTGATATCTGGCTTCCATGATGCAACATATGATATGAATCACACTTTAAAAATCTCTCTGATGCACTAAGGAAGTAGGAGAAGCAGGGAATTAATTCTCTTACTGCATATACAGTAACTCGATGACCAGGTGATAGTGCAGCTCTTCAACAAAATACTGTACAGACACATCAAGATATATTGTATAAATACAGATATATCAGTGCTAACAGATTGTGGGAATAAAGACACATGCACAATAAAGACATTTATTAAAGGAGACATTTTGCCACTGGTGTCTTTTTGAAGTGCACCAGGATGAGTTGAAATGCAGTAACTAAAGTTCATCAGGGGAGAACTGAAATAACTAGAAGTAGGCCATGGTAAACTGAAAAATAAATATATGTATCGTAAAAGACAGTGAACACTCGATGAAAAGATAAAACAAAAAACCTTAAAGAATGATGAAAAGTGACTGGAAATCCATCCATTGAGAGACAAAATGGAAACTATTGGTACTTAACATACTTTAAAAAGAAATGTTAGATGGGAGAAAATACAAAAAAAAAAAAAATAATCTCATGCAGAATCACAGAAAGGTGTGACAGACAGTGGATTAAAAAAAAAGAGAGTATATTCTCAAGATTTCCAGATGTTGAGAATTGATGAACTTGAGATAAATCTTATCTTCATAGCAATGTCAAAGCCTAAACAAACATAAAATCATCAAGGAAGCACTAAATTTGAAGCATTCAGATTTGGTGCAAGTGAAAGGGTAACACATCTAAATATCCACTGCCTCACACTCTGCCTCTCTAACATTGACGCTTCATCGTAACATTTACATGAATGAATTCATAAATTGTGCAAAAAAAATTTACTATTAATACTGAAGTCTGTATTGATTATGCAAATACTGTAGGTATTACTACAGTAACTTGCTTAGCTAACAAATTGTTGGGATTCAGTCCATGGATGCATTATATGCCTCTTAATTTTTTTGACTACCACCCAGAAGATGAGTATGGGGTGCATAATTAAACTGTCAAACTTATTAACCTGTAAATAACTTCTTCCACAATCTTGGTCTGGATATGGATGGTACAGTGGACCCCCGGAAATCGAACGCCTCCCAACTCGACCTATTATGTAAGTTTATTATTGTAAGTGCTTTTGTAAGTGTATTTTTGGGGGTCTGAAATGGACTAATCTAATTTATATTATTCCTTATGGGAATAAATTCGTTCGGTAACAGCACTTGAACAGCATTCTGGAACGAAGAATGTTCGATTTCCGGGGGTCCACTGTATTAAGATATTCTTGTGAAGATAACTACAGTGGACCTCCGGTTTACGTTCACTTCCAAACTCAAACAATTATGTAAGTGTATTTTTGTAAGTGCTTTTGTAAGTGTATTTTTTGGGGTCTAAAAGGACTAATCTAATTTACATTATTCCTTTTTTTTTTTTTTTTTTTAACACATCGGCCGATTCCCACCAAGGCAGGGTGGCCCGAAAAAGAAAAACTTTCATCATCATTCACTCCATCACTGTCTTGCCAGAAGGGTGCTTTACACTACAGTTATAAAACTGCAACATTAACACCCCTCCTTCAGAGTGCCGGCACTGTACTTCCCATCTCCAGAACTCAAGTCCGGCCTGCCGGTTTCCCTGAATCCCTTCATAAATGTTACTTTGCTCACACTCCAACAGCACGTCAAGTATTAAAAACCATATGCCTCCATTCACTCCTATCAAATACGCTCACACATGCTTGCTGGAAGTCCAAGCCCTCGCACACAAAACTTCCTTTACCCCCTCCCTCCAACCTTTCCTAGGCCGACCCCTACCCCGCCTTCCCTCCACTACAGATTTATACACTCTCGAAGTCACTCTGTCTCGTTCCATTCTCTCTACATGTCCAAACCACCTCAACAACCCTCCTCAGCTCTCTGGACAATCGTTTTGGTGATCCCGCACCTCCTCCTAATTTCCAAACTCCGAATTCTCTGCATTATATTCACACCACACATTGACCTCAGACATGACATCTCCACTGCCTCCAGCCTTCTCCTCGTTGCAACATTCATCACCCATGCTTCACACCCATATAAGAGCGTTGGTATAACTATACTCTCATACATTCCCTCTTTACTTCCATGGACAAGGTTCTTTGTCTCCACAGACCCCGAAGTGCTCCACTCACCCTTTTCCCTCATCAATTCTATGATTCACCTCATCCTTCATAGACCCATCCGCCGACATGTCCACTCCCAAATATCTGAATACATTCACCTCCTCCATACTCTCTCCCTCCAATCTGATATCCAATCTTTCGTCACCTATTCTTTTTGTTATCCTCATCACCTTACTCTTTCCTATATTCACTTTCAATTTTCTTCTTTACACACCCTACCAAATTCATCCACCAACCTCTGCAGCTTCTCTTCAGAATCTCCCAAAAGCACAGTGTCATCAGCAAAAAGCAACTGTGACAACTCCCACTTTGTATTTGCTTCTTTATCTTTTAGCCCAACACCTCTTGCCAAGACCCTCGCATTCACTTCTCTTACAACCCCATCTATAAATATATTGAACAACCACGGTGACATCACACATCCTTGTCTAAGGCCCACTTTTACTGGGAAATAGTCCCTTCCCTCCTACACACTCTAACCTGAGCCTCACTATCCTCATAAAAACTCTTCACTGCTTTCAGTAACCTTCCTCCTATTCCATACACCTGCAACATCTGCCACATTGCCCCCTATCTACCCTATCATACGCCTTTTCCAAATCCATAAATGCCACAAAAACATCTTTACCCTTATCCAAATACTGTTCACCTATATGTTTCACTGTAAACACTTGGTCTACACACCCCTACCTTTCCTAAAGCCCCCTTGTTCATCTGCTATCCTGCTTTCTGTTTTACTCTTAATTCTTTCAATAATAACTCTACCATACACTTTACCAGGTACACTCAACAGACTTATTCCCCTATAATTTTTGCACTCTCTTTTGTCCCCTTTGCCTTTATACAAAGGAACAATACACGCTCTCTGCCAATCCCTAGGTACCTTACCCTCTTCCATACATTTATTAAATAATAGCACCAACCACTCCAAAATTATATCCCCACCTGCTTTTAACATTTCTATCTTTATCCCATCAATCCCAGCTGCCTTACCCCTTTCATTCTACCCACTGCCTCACGAACTTCCCCTACACCCACAACTGGCTCTTCCACACTCCTACAAGATGTTATTCCTCCTTGAACTACACACGAAATCACAGCTTCCCTGTCTTCATCAACATTTAACAAATCCTCAAAATATTCTCTCCATCTTCCTGATACCTCTAACTCTCCATTTAATAACTCTCCTCTCCTATTTTTAACTGTCAAATCCATTTGTTCTCTAGGCTTCCTCAACTTATTAATCTCATTCCAAAACTTTTCTTATTTTCAACAAAATTTGCTGATAACATCTCACCCACTCTCTCATCTGCTCTCTTTTACATTGCTTCACCACTCTTTTAACCTCTCTTTTTCTCTCCATATACTCTTCCCTCCTTGCATCACTTCTACTTTGTAAAAACCTCTCATATGCTAACTTTTTCTCCCTTACTACTCTCTTTACATCATCATTCCACCAATCGCTCCTCTTCCCTCCCGCACCCACTCGCCTGTAACCACAAACTTCTGCTGAACACTCTAACACTACATTTTTAAATCTACCCCATACATTTTCGACCCCATTGCCTACACTCTCACTAGCCCATCTATCCTCCAATAGTTGTTTATATCTTACCCTAACTGCCTCCTCTTTTAGTTTATAAACCTTCACCTCTCTTTACTTACTGATTCTATTTTCCTTGTATCCCATCTACCTTTTACTCCCACTGTAGCTATAACTAAAAAGTGATCTGATATATCTGTAGCCCCTCTATAAACATGTACATCCTGAAGTCTACTCAACAGTCTTTTATCTACCAATACATAGTCCAACAAACTACTGTCATTACGCCCTACATCATATCTTGTATACTTATTTATCCTCTTTTTCTTAAAATATGTATTACCTATAACTAAACCCCTTTCTATACAAAGTTCAATCAAAGGGCTCCCATTATCATTTACACCTGGCACCCCAAACTTACCTACTACACCCTCTCTGCATGTTTCTCCCACTTTAGCATTTAGGTCCCCTACCACAATTACTCTCTCATTTGGTTCAAAAGTTCCTATACATTCGCTTAACATCTCCTAAAATCTCTCTCTCTCCTCTACACTCCTCTCTTCTCCAGGTGCATACACGCTTATTATGACCCACTTTTCGCATCCGACCCTTATTTTAATCCACATAATCCTTGAATTTACACATTTATATTCCCTCTTTTCCTTCCATAACTGATCCTTCAACATTATTGCTACCCCTTCCTTATGGGAACAAATTCGTTTGGTAACGGCACTTGAACAGCATTCTGGAACGAATTAATAACGTAAACCGGGGGTCCACTGTAAATGATTTCCTCCTCTTCATCTGAATACAATTTAAATGGGTCTACCTAAAGAACCTTAAGTCTACACAGATATTTTAGAAAAAGTGTTCAACACATCCCCATGTAATCAGTTATTTAGCAGTGTGTCACATGATGACCAGGAGATAACCTGTTAAGTAACTGACTGTAACATCGTCACATAGTTGCAAAGTAACCTGGGAATTTGAAAGTTATATTGTGCATTAAGAACCAGTCTTACAATTGCTGACTGTGTGTAGTGTTTGGCAGTACATACTTCCTGTTTATCGGCCAGTGTCTGTTCTGTATTAATATTGTGATTGCTTTACGTATATATAAACTTTATTAATGTATATGTTATATAAGTATTAAATTTCAGCGTGTAAAACAGGACCTGGGTGGAAACAGCTGGGAGGGTCCAGTGGAGGTTGGTGGTGTATCGCCGCTCTCACTGAGTGATCCTCCACGACATCCCTACCTTCCTCCGGCCATCTTTAGCAGTTTCCTGCAACATGATCATACAGCAACTAGTTCTCAACCATATGGGGTATATATATAAATCTTGCCTAATTATTATTTTTATCACCTGTATATTCATTGTGAAGTGCTAAACATATAGGGGTCATACAGTGCATGGAGAATTGTAGGTAATCAGGTTTGATCCAAGGTTGGAGAAAAGTGCTCTAGTTCCATAGGTCCAGAGCCCTTCAGTATCAAGGCACCCCTTGAATACTGTCCAGTAATAATATGAGCATGAATGTTAACTTACTTTTTACTGGGATACTATTTTAAAATTTTTACCTGTAGTTATCCTTACAAATTTGCAGGCTTCCTTATACGTACGTTGTTTTTGATTATCCAACATTTTTGCTGATGAACAGCCGATAAATAGATTCAACTACGTATTCAATTTTTTTTTTTTACTCCATGGCTTTTCCATGCCCAAATCTTTTTATTATGGTTATTGTTTTTTTATGAGTGTCAATATTAATTAGATTAGAGTGATGATATATTACAGAGATATGGTCTCTGAGACACGGATTGATACCAAGTCTGAAAAGAAATTGTTGTGTGCACATAATTTTGTATCGTTCGCAGTTTCTTGGGGAAGAACAAACAAACATTTATTTCTGCACGATACAATACTGTACATAGTTTTGTAAGATTGGATGACATTTGATAGCATCTATAGTAAGCCTCTAGTTATGCATAGCATTTCAAGTAAGCTGAAACTTAAGACTAATAGACATAAAAGAACATCGTACATATGTGAATACAGTGGACCCCCGCCTAACAAGCACCCCGGAAATCGTACAATTATGTAAGTATGTATAATATTGTAAGTGCTTGTGGAAGTGTATTTTTGGGGGTCTGAAATAGACTAACCTACGTGACATTATTTCTTAAGGAAGTAAATTCGTTCGGTAATGGCACTTGAGCAGGCTTCTGGAATGAATTTTACTCGTTAGGCGGGGGTCCACTGTACATACAAAGATATTAAAGAAACATTAATTCTAAGGAGGATAACAAACATACATACATGCTTGAAAGTAGATTAAAAATAATTTTAACATTGCTTACTGAATAATAAAGCTAGATGTTGACATAGTTCACACTGGCTTTGCTTACACTAACTTACAATAATAGATTATATTTGCAATGAAAGCATTTATGCAAATTGTATAAGGTTGCCTTGGAACAGTTACAGTATACAGTGGACCCCCGAGTAACGAGCACCCCGGAAATCGTACAATTATGTAAGTATAATATTGTAAGTGCTTTTGTAAGTGTATTTTTGGGGGTCTGAAATGGACTAACCTACTTGACATTATTTCTTAAGGGAGTAAATATGTTCGGTAATGGCACTTGAGCAGGCTTCTGGAATGAATTTTGCTCGTTACTCGGGGGTCCATTGTACATGTATTGGCATACATCATCCCTTCCAAATCCTCCACCGAATCTCTTGTTTCACCCTGAAACATAGTACAGGTTGGCCATCACTATTCCTGCATCATTGGGACATGTAGTGTGCCGGATTAGTGAGTTTGTTGAATTACAGAGTGGTTAGGTTAGAATACACTTAATTAACCTATCAATAGAGAGACTGCTACATCTTCCTCATTTTCATCACTGCTTTCTCCTCCACTGGCTTGCTGCTGTGGATTTACAACCATCTGCACAATTTCTGAGTAGTATAATGATGAAATTTGAAATTATGCTAACCGAAATTAGTGCTGGATTACTGATGGAACCGGATAACTGATTGCCGGATTAGTGATGGCTGACCTGTAGTATAAATTATAATTGCGAAATTCCTGTTAGATGTATCTGTGGCTACACACAAGCATAATAAAGCTCTTGAAACATTACCTCACTATTAGTAATCTAGAACAAAGTGGTGGGCACCCAGACTTAAACCTACCAGTAACACTTCAATTTCCATATTCAACTACACTGTAAAAATAACATTAATATATAGAGTGTGGGTATTATTAAGTTTGCTGCATGCATGTTAAGTGGGTCTTGATCCTTGAGGATATACCAGAATACTATACTTTTCCTCAAAAACGAAGAACAGATAAGGTGTTATACATGTGAAATACTCCTTGATACAAGGTATTATAATTTAAGTGATCTGAATGAATGATGTGTCAGTCACCATGTTGTGTTTTCCTGTGCTGTGGTGTACATATGTAAAAGTGAGTGGGTTGTCTGTGTAAACCAAAATTGGGTGAGGCAGTGTGCCATTTTTAAGCCTCAAGATGTCTGAGTGTTATGTCAATACTAAAGCAAGCACATCCTTCTGCATGGTACTGTATTGTAATTCTTTTGAAGTTTCTTCAGTTTGGCAGAATAAAAACACAGATTAAGTAAAACATCTGCCAATGATATTCGAGGAACAGCATCACTTTCCACCTCACTGGCATCCACCTGCACAACAAAAGGTGTGCTAAATACTGGGGCTCTGCCATATTGAAGCTATGCTAAACAATCTTTATAGGTATTTGAAAGCTTTCTGACATTGCTCCTTACAAATAAACTTAAGCTTTGAATTTGTCAGCAAAGTTAACGAATGAGCTACATGGCATAAATTTGGGCAAAACTGTTGATAAAACCTGGCTACACTAAAAAATTGCATCGCATCACAGCTTTTCTAATAGTAGGTACAGTGGAACCTTGGTACTCAAATTTAATTTGTTCCAGAAGGCTGTTCGAGTGCCAATCTGTTCAAGTACTAAACAAATTTTTCCCAACCAATATTCTTTTTGGTTGGCTGTTACCACTAATCTTTGTAGGTCCCATGGTGACTTATTTATACAAATAATATAATATAAAAAAAAAAAATGTGAAGAAACACAAAATAGTTTACAGCAAAGTTCTGGCAGGTCATGTTTGTTTGGTTGAGTGCCGAGCAAACGGTCAACTACCGAGCGATTTTTTTACTGAACAAAGTGTTTGAATACCGAATTGCTTGAGTAGGGAGCTGTTCGAGTATCGAGGTTCCACTGTACTTCATTGTTACAAATCACCTCCACTTCTGCTGTGATGCCTGACATTACACCTTGCCCAGTGACATGGCCCAGGAAAATCATCTTTGCATGCCCAGACTCATTGTTTGCCAACTTGGCAATCAGGTGGTATTGGCTCATCTTTTTAAATAAAACCTCAAAATGCAACCCAATTGTAACCTAAGTTATAAGGCACTGCCATGTTGCAGGCACATTTTGCACTCCAAATACCATTACATGCATTTTGTGTTTAGGTATGAGGGTACTGGGTGAAGCCAACTGGCTTTTGCTAGATTCCAAGAGATTGTTTTTGAGCAGGAAATACACCTTGGTCTGTAATACATTAGTCTTAACTGTGATAGCATGATATGGTTGCTGCTTAATAGGAGTAGCATTATGAAAATCCACATCATGAAAACTAATTGTACATAACTGAGGCACATCCCCAAAAATACTACATTGAAACCAGTCTATTAATATTAACACCTGACTGGCTTTATTTTTTTGTGAGATCAGGCATAAGCTGGTTTGAGTTGCACATAATCTGATTGTCATTAAACCAAATGTCAACACCACAAGACATATCAATTACGTACATTCTTTTTTTTTTTTTTTTTTTTTTTTAAAAAGAATGTACGTAATGCTTGGAACGTCATTTTTCAGGCACAAATACTTTACCTTTTAATAAGCCTTTCAACTTTGCCTTGATTAAAGTATACTTACTGTGAATCTTGCCTGCAGTGTATTATTTGACACCAGTTGTTGAAAAAGACCAAGTTGCTTGCCACCAATGAACTTAGCATGGATGGCTTGTTATATTATGTAGTCCTTCATGGCCCTTTGTCTGTTCTTAGATTTGGTGCAACCAGATCACATACATGGAGAAGTTTATCCTGAATCTTAGGGACATGATGCAAAGGAACCACATTTGTCTCACTGCTTTTCCAGTCCTTCAGAAGAGCTAAAAGCTCTCTGACCAAATGACCATATATGAAGTCAAAGAGACTGTAAATACAGTAATTCCTGCATGCTTTTCCTTATGGCAGAGTAATATGGGAACTCCCTTTTCCCAGTCTGACATATGGTTCATAACAAACACTCATAACATGCTTTTGAGTATTTGGTGAAATCTTTCAGGTGCACCTTGAAATTCATGAAAGATTATTGGATAATCCTATCTGATCAATAAGAATGCCCCAAGGTACCCCTGCTTGTGCTGAAAACCCTCACCAGAGCCCAGACAGTAGTGTGTGCATGGATTCATCATAATGATTTTGCCTTGGAATAATGAGTAGAAGTGCACATTATGGTAAAGATGTTCATTTCCCATATGAGTCTTGAGATAAGGAACCAACAAAGTCTATAATAGGTCGGGAGAAAGGTTAACCAAATGCTGGTACTGTATTGGAAATAATGGGTCTCGTTTTACAGGCTAGCTCAGCTTCCCTGTAATCTGACAGTGGCACATGTCCAGACATGACAGAGATGTCTAGTGCCATGTGAGGCCAGAAAAAAATTCTTGGCAAGTTTTGCCAAAGTTTTCTTTACACTTAAATGACCACCTCTATCACTATTTTTACTTACTGGAAGCATGTTAAATTTTCCACATCTGATGCTTCTCAGTACCAGATGGTGAGTCTACCTCGTAAGTATACCAGAAAGGGCTGTACAAAAAGTTATACTCTTACTGACGGTGTCTACTTCCACATAGTCATAGTCCACAATGGACTATGACTATGTGGAAGCAGATGAAAGTGTATTATTATCTTGCCACTGCTTTATTATTATTATATTCACAACAGACTTTACCAACTGAGATTCTGCAGAAGATGGGATTCTGGAAAAGGTCTCCAAATGAAGGAGGCACAGCTGTCCTGGATACCATCAAATAGACAAGCTAACAATAGTTAACCATGTGTTGGTTCATCAGTCTCATGCCTGTGTAACATGCATTGATCGTGTCACAGCTGCCACTGGAAAAGCTCTAATACCGAGTCTATTGCTTGTTTCAGAATTTATTGTCTGAGTGTGTCTGAAACCATAACAACTGTTATACACACAATACCCATGTTAGCACATGATATCTGTGTAATGATCATGGAATTCACCAGAGAGCACCATTAACTTGCTGTCAAAAAACAGGTTGTGTGTAGAAATGTTAGATTTAGCCCTGCCATAAGCTTCTAACAAGATGTTAACTCCAGTATAGAAGATGGAATACTTAATACTGAGGACTACAATAAGTGACAGCATCAGTTAGTGACTGAATGTAAAATGGGTGCATGGCAACTTAAATTACCTCACTGGTCAGTTGCGTATGTCCAGCCATTACGATGGATGTTATTACTTTCCCATTGGTCATGGCCTGTCTGGCTAATAATTTTCTTTTACTGCTGACTAGAATTGGCATAGGTCAATAGAGATTGATACTGGCTGTTGGAGTTCACTCTGCTGATTATTTTATTCTGAAGTGCTGGGGGTGAACATGATCTGGCTTTACCCTTTGCTGCACCTGGTTCAGTATTTGGGCTTATTTTGAGACCAGTTTTGTGGCCTCTCCTGGCCAGTCACTAGTTGCCTGTTTACAGGTGCTTCAAAAACTTGTGTTGGCTCAGGTACATAAGCCCTTTGAGAATTATTATTATTAAAATTCCAGCCAGGTCTTACCTGCATATACCATAGCTGAACAAGTGATCTTTGTCGTTCAGTTGCATGGTGCACCTCGTATGTATCCGCCATTTCGCTCGCTTCCACAACCGATGAGTATGATTTATCTTCCAGATACTCCTGGACCTCATCAGAAGTGTTGAAGAAAAAGTCCTCTAGCAGGCTCAATTGCACCGGCTTATCAAAATCTCAGCCAACCTCCACAGCACAACACCACCCGTGCAAAAGCGGTCTTTTTGCTGTTGGCAGTTGTGGTAAGTTTTGCTGGTCTTCGGATGAGGGTCGCAAAATTTTTGTTGGTATTTGGCGGATACCAGCACATAGGCCTTCAGAACAGCAGCCTTTATAATGTCATAATAGTCCCAATACTCCTGAAAAGACATGGTGGACGTCCTGTCCTGATCTTTACTGCACAACTGGGTGTGCATCAATACCTCAGTGTTGTTTAGGTCAGCAGTGGTTGCCTGATTTTCAAAAATATTGAAATATCCATCCAGGTCATCCTTGCTAAAATGGGGCACCATTGCTGCTGCACTCCTAATATTAAACCCAGTTTGCGGAATATCATTTACATTACTGTCATTTACTGTAACACTCTCGTGTTGCATCTCTGCCACTGCTCTTGAACAGTGGTGTCACATCACCGTCTGCAGGAAGAATTTGAAATGGTTCCCAAGCCTGCTGGTTCTGATTCTCATCCTGTTGCTTGCCTGACACTTTTACAGTTTCTTGAATGCTGGTCACTGTGATTTGCACTTTAGTCCCCATTGCCCTGCCTGGCAGGCAAGGACCTACCGTATTTTCCATACGCTTCATGGCCCTCTTCACTATGTGAAAAGAGTTTTGGAGGAAGCTGAATTACTTTGCCTATACTCAGGTTATGCCCTTGATTATGATGTGAACTGAACTCACACAGAAAAAGCAGGAGAATGAGGGAGATCGAATGACTAACCTCCCAAAGCCAGTATCAAGTTCTCATGATCAAACTTGTGCCAAGCATTTCTGAATCAAAGCTCACACCTGGAACATGTTAGCTTTCCTTCATTACTGTTCTTCCAACTCAATAGCAAGTTTTCAGCATTTTTGTAATGATTCTTTCAAAGTATCAAATTTAAATACTTTTGGATGTGTACCTAACATAATTTAAATTTATTTAAATTCATGGAGAGCTCCCATATTGTGCAGATGGTCTATTTTTTTATACTAGTTATGGGTATAAATAATAAAAAAACAAATACCATTTCAGACTATCAGTGAAATTGAATAAACAGTAAAGCCTCAATTTAGCAGAAATTGATTTAATGGTTTTCAGATTTAACGGACAAAATCTGTGGCCATTGTCCAGAAACAACAAAGTTTGTTATATCCAGAATTATCCATTGTTATTATTATTATTATTATTATTATTATTATTATTATTATTATTATTATTATTATTATTATTATTATTATTATTATTATTATACCTGCACTTTAAAGGAGGGGTTTGGGATATTTGCTTTTTGGAGTGACATCTGAACTGTCATATCTGAGCACCTCTGCAAAGGCAGTGATTATGTGTGAATGATGGTGAAAGTGTTTCTTTTTTGGGTCACCGTGCCTCGGTGGGAAACAGCTGACATGTAAAAAAAAAGTATGATCGTGAAAGACAATGTTCTCATTCAGATTTAATGAACACCCCTCCCCCATTCCCTCCTAATTATAGTTCATTAGTAAGTAAATAAGTAAGTTTATTCAGGTATACAGTTACATAGATTATCATACATAGCAGCATATGTGTAGATAACCTAGGATAACCCAAAAAGTCAAGCTTCTCTACACATATGCTGCTATGTATGAAAATCTATGTAACTGTATTTGTGTATACCTGAATAAACTTACTTACTTACTAATGAACTAATTAGAAGGAGGAGGGGATGGGGGGTGTTGGTTAAATCTGAATGAGAACATTATCTTTCATGATCATGATTGAGGTGCCACTGCATAATGTTTAAATAAAAAAAAATTAAATACACAGCTAGAAATTGTAAATCTTATTTATGGCAGTTAAATGAAATCTTAGTAATTAATTCTTTAATAATTTCTATGGCTTATTTTAACACTTGTTTAATTATTTCTATGAAAATCTATAATAAGCACAATGGAAACCTAACTGGAAAGTTTTATAGATGACTGTTGCCCAGCAACTTCTGAAACACTACTGACAAGAGTATTAAATAACACAGAAATCATACATGCAGAAAATGCTACAGTTTACATAATGCAGTATAAATGCTTTATTTAAATTAAATACTGTATTGTAGTTTTATAGGGAAAAGTGATTTTAACATGGGTTGTTGAATAATTAGATTAGCTGTTGACACTAATTCACATTCTAGCTATGTTTACACCATCTCATAATAATAAATTATATTTACAAGAAAAGGGTGTAAATTGTTTTAAGTTACATCAGAATGATTACTGTACAGTATACTGACACATATATCATGCAAAACTTCACACATTTTGTTGCCTAGATTCTACTTGCACAGCCACTCAAGGGGGTACTTTGATGCTGATAAAGGGCATTGGAGCTACCCTACTTTTCCTTGGATCAAACCTGATTTCGTCTCATTCCTGAGACACTGTATAGTCCATACAGTTTTAGTGCTTCGTGAAAATAATAATAATGATAATAATTACCCATGATGTTAATGGGAATGAACAACATATACAGTACTTGCTAATGTATGAAAACACATGAATGTGTTTACTTCCTTTCTGTTTAATCTCTGTATTAATGTTCCAGTAGTTTATTATTATCCATTATTATTTTATTAATATGATGATTTATGATTTATTATTATCATTATTATTTCTTTTTTCTTTATCTCAACAACCATCTCTCACCAAGGCAGGGTGATTTTATTGTAATCAGGGGAAGTGCTAAACCTGTAGAGATCATATAGTACCTGGGGAATGGGAGACAGTCAGGTTTATTCATTCTTGTTGTGATCAAAGTTGGCATTACCAGCCACCTTGTTAGTTTGTTTAAATTGACTATTTACTTCTATGTTTACTCTCATGTAGAGGACAACATTTACTTAGAAGAATATCTTAGCTCTACACATGAAGCTGCTGTACTATTGTACATTATTTGTTTGCTAATAATAATGATATTAATTTTTTCAATCTTTTCTGCTATCTTGTGATTTTTTTCTTGTACTATACTCTTCTTAAGACTACTAATTGTAGTTTAGTACAGTATGTCATTTAATATCTTTCCTTTGTACTGTACCTGTACAGTTTAAATAATGATGCATAGTACTTTCCACTATTTCCTCATCCACCAATACTTCACTATTTTTTATGCACCAGCCAACTTCCACTGAGGTAGGGTGACCTGAAAAAGAAAAAAACACTTTCACCATCACTCATTTAGTCACTGTCTTTCATGGCACACATAAGTACAATAAAGCACCTAAATTACTGGGAATGGTTAAAGTCCCTTGATCTGTATTCCCTGGAATGCAGGCGAGAAAGAAACATGATAATATACACTTGGAAAATCCAAGAGGGATTGGTATCAAACTTGCACATAAAAATCACTCCCTATGAAAGCAAAAGACTCAGCAGGAGATGCAACTTTTCCCCAATGAAAAGCAGAGGTGCCACGAATATACTGAGAGACGACACAGTAAGTGTCAGGGGCCCAAGACTGTTCAACTGCTTCCCAGCATACATAAGGGGGATTACCAACAAACCCCTGGCTGTCTTCAAGAAGGCGCTGGACAGGCACCTAAAGTCAGTACCTGACCAGCCAGTTGTGGTTTATACATCAGTCTGCGTGCGGCCAGCAGTAACAGCCTGGTTGATCAGACCCTGATCCACCATGAGGCCTGGTCTCCGACCAGGCCGTGGGGGCGTTGACCCCCAAAACCCTCTCCAGGTATATCACAGTTGAGATGGCCCTCCAAACTGCAACATCCCCACCTCTCCAGTACTTCATTAACTACCCTATTATTATTATATTCATGGGGTAGCACAAAACCTGTAGGGGTCACACAGCACAAGGGGAATGTGAGGCACTCAGATTTGATCCAAGGACAAAAGAGTATAGTTCCATATGACGTACCTAAGATAGTTGGGCTTTGAATGAGCCGAGATAGGATAACAGCTCTTATCCTATAATTTATACAGCATAAAAATAAATAAATAAGTACTAATGAGATGATTTACAGCTATAAAGTACTACAACATTTTCAATATCACCTTCGAATATTTTGGTACACTTATATAGCAAATGAAGTGGAACCTTACTATTATACAGTGCTCTTCCTTACACACTTAGCCTTACAAATACTGTTTATCAAACTGTCTTCTAAAATTCAATTATTTTTAAATGAAGTGTCAAAATATTTTGCAACTGTTTATTATTTGACACTAGTAAAACTTGCAAACAAGGATAATTTTAATTATAAAGTACAGTGAACCCCCGGTTTACGTTGACCTCCAAACTCGAACAATTATGTAAGTGTATTTTTGTAAGTGCTTTTGAAAGTGTATTTTTTGGGGTCTAAAAGGACTAATCTAATTTACATTATTCCTTATGGGAATAAATTCGTTTGGTAACGGCACTTGAACAACATTCTGGAACGAATTAATAATGTAAACTGGGGGTTCACTGTACATATATAAATTTATTTATCCACATTGCTTTATTTCCTGTTATTGTGTTAATACTCAAACTTACAAATGATACTCACTGTACAGTGGTACCCCGGTTTACGATGGTCCCCAAACTCACCCTTTTATGTAAGTTTATTTTTTTAAATGCTTTTGTAAGTGTAATTTTGGGGGTCTAAAAGGACTAGTCTATTTTACAACTTTTCTTAAGGAGATAAATTCGTTTGGTAATGGCACTTGAACAGCATTCTGGAATGAAAAAATATCGTAAACCGGGGTACCACTGTATTAGTAAAATTATGTTAGGCTATTTTGATAAAATTTATAGTTTGTGATAATAATATACTAGTTTATCACACACATATTTAGATATGCAGTCATTTACACATGTTGACTTTTTTTTTTTTTTACCAAAAATTCTGCTGTTTTTGATTAAAAGAAGTTATCACAAATATTTTTCCATTGGCCCTGCAGAGGATGTTCCCAATAAGTGACCCTCTGCGTCGGCTGGACCGGCTGAGTACACCTGGTAGTGAGACACGTATCCACAAATGTCAGTATTGTTCTCGAAAGTTTAAGAGGAAGGACCATCTTAAAACTCATGTCAGGATTCATACTGGAGAAAGGCCATACAAATGTAAAGTCTGTGGCCGGGGGTTTATCCAAAGCCAACAGGTAAGCTTGTGCATTTCAGTATACTGTATATCTTTCTAATTCCTAACAGCTATATTATTTTTATTATTACAGTGGAACCTCAATTTTCGTATGCCCTAGTTTGTATGTAAAACTATAGTTATTCTCTATAAAATGTATTTTTTGTTAATATTTTTGGGTGTCTGGAACAGATTAATTGGATTTACATTATTTCTTATGGGAAATATTAACAAAAAATACATTTTACAGAGAATAACTATAGTTTTACATACAAACTAGGGCATACGAAAATCTAGGTCCCAATGTATATTTAAAGGGAGCTGCAAAATCCATAGGGGTTATAGAGCACTTGGGAAATGGGAGACAATCAGGTTTGATCCAAGGATGGGAAGGACAAGTCTAACTCCTTAAATTAAGAGCTCCTCATGAGGATCAAGTAACCTCTATTGAGAAGCCTAACAGCTATAGAATTGTATAGTTACTTGTAATTAGATTTTTATGCCAATAAGAATACAGTACATTAAATTATTTTTAATATATTTTTGCTACAATCCCTCTGATTCCACACTTTGTCTCTTCTGTTACTAAATTTGTCAGCTCTTTCATCTTTACTTCTAAATCTTGGGAGGAATATCAGGGTATAAATGAGCCTAAGAAGATTATGATCAGTGTAATTTGGATGTTCAAAACTGAGTATAAGATCTAGTTTGCCTCTCTTGAAATTATTACAGTATTATTATTATAATAAAAAAGAAGCACTAAACCTACTAGGGTCATACAGCGCTGCACCCTGAAAGCTTTTACAGTTACATGAGTGATAATAAAATGGTGAATGAGGCTTTAATCCTTTCATTGTCTCTCACATTGATCTATGTTATCGAGGCCAGTGGCACCTTTTGTATATCTACATATCTCAAAGATAAAGTAACTTCTGCTGTCTGTCTGTCTCAGTGCTTTCCAGGATGGAAAAGTCCTCTCTTAAATTATACATATCAGTAAATAATCTCTGATAGCGTGACAGATTATTTAGTAAGTTTGCAGTCTGATTTTAATTTTGGAGAAAATAGTTAAGCTCTAAATGATTGTGAGACTCTTGGTACAAATGAACTCAAGAATAATAGCCATACAAGTTCTCCACAATGAAGATGCCGTACTCTTTCTGAATACAGTATTTTTTTTTTCACATCCCTCTATTTGTTATACATATATAATGTAATGATGGTTTAACAGAATGCAGAAACATTTACATTAGTACTACCTGAACACCCAACCAAGTCATTGAGATGTCAGGAAACACTTCAATACTTCTTCAGTGGAAGAGCAGTAAAGGAGTGGCATTAGCTAAACCATTAGATAGTGGATGTTGACTTCATATAGGCATTCAGGCAAATAGGATACAATTATTTACCAGAACAATAGGTGACATGATCACATTGTATAAAATACTTTGGGGCATAGACAAAGTAGTTAAGGACAAAAACTTTTCTAAGTGAGACTCTAAAATAAAGGTACACACAGATGGAAGGAGTGGAATGCTCTGGATGATGATACAGTAGACAACTCCATACAGATGTTCAAATGTAAATACAGCCTCTCCTCACTTAGCTACGTACACGTTTACCGATGACTCGGACTTACGATGGGCTCTCTGACAAGTATGCATATCTAAATAATGTATATTAGAGCTGATTTCCTCTGTTCTTTTTATTACAATATACAGTACACTACTGTATAAACATTTAAAAATATACCAGAAATGTTATAAATGGTGACATTAAAACAATATCAAAGATGGTTGACAGAAACCCACTACCATTATAGTATGCTCCTCACTTAGCAATGAATTCGTTTACTGACGTGGTCTTAGGAACGGAACTCTGTCATTAAGTGAGGAGAGGCTGTATAGTATGAGGTAATACACGAGTAAGTCAAAAGTTAAAATGGAATCCCTTTGTAAACTTAAATAGACAATTACACACACACACACACACACACACACACATACACACTGCTACAAATACTTAAGTATGCAAATACATGCTCACATGTACGTTTGTATGTACGTACAGCCACCAGCAGTGCTGCAGACATTTATTGTCGCTTGGCTGCTTGTAAGTGTTTCAGTGGTCAGTGTGTATGATAGTGTGAGTGACTAATAATACAAATACTATATGACAAAGTAAAGAAAGCCAGAAATGTGAGTTTTAACAAAAAAAAATTATATATAAAACACTTTGAGGCAGTCATCAGGAATATTAAAAACAAAACTTGTCGTCAGTACTATGGCCTGGATGATTCAGCTACCTATTATGTAGTAGGTCCAGTCTAGTAATAGGTTCTCTTTGGCATTTTATAACTGGCCACTATAAGATTCACTTCCCTGGAAACCTAGTAGGTTTTAGTGGGATTCAAATACAGTGGACCCCCGGAAATCGGCCATAATTCGTTCCAGAATCTTGTTTGAGTGGCATTACCAAACAAATTTATTCCCATAAGGACAAATGTAAATTAGATTAGTTGTTTCAGACCCCCAAAAATACACTTACAAAAGCACTTACAAAAATACACTTACATAATTGTTCAAGTTGGGAGGTGGCTGATTTCCGGGGGTCCACTGTACTTATTTTTCTGTTAGTATAGGAAAATTTCTTTTACTTAAGAATATTTTATAGTACATACTAAGCATACCAATAAAAATGAATAATACTTCATGTGTTCAGCCATATTAAAATGGAAAAGTAGGAAGACTCATTAAATACAGTCATTCAAACATATGTAAACATAATAATAAACACACCTATGAACACATACATGCATGCATTCACACACTTATAAATACAGAAATAAAAGTACCTGGAACACACACAAACACACAGTATACACTACAAACACAAACATATCAGTACACATACATTCTTCTTCTTTTCTCAACAAGCTGGCCATATCCCACCAAGGCAGGGTGACCCAAAAAGAAAAACAAAAGTTTCTCTTTTTAACTTTAGTAATGTATACAGGAGAAGTGGTTACTAGCCACTTGCTCCCGGCATTTTAGTCGCCTCTCACGACACGCATGGCTTACGGAGGAAGAATTCTGTTCCACCTCCCCATGGAGATAAGAGGAATACACGAGAACAAGAACTAGTAAGAAAATAGAAGAAAACCCAGAGGGGTGTGTATATATATGTTTGTACATGCATATGTAGTGTGACCTAAGTGTAAGTAGAAGTAGCAAGACATCCTTGAAATCTTGCATGTTTATGAGACAGAAATAAGACACCAGCAATCCAGTACATACATACAGACACAAAATCACTCACACACAAAATACACATGTATACAAATACACCAACAAACAAATTCACATTACACATGTACATACATGCACAAATACACACATTCACTCATATACATATGAGTGAATGTGTGTATATGTAGGGGTAGGGGTCGGCCTATGAATAGTTGGATTATTATTATAATCAAAAGAAGCGCTAAACCACAGGGGTTATACAGCGAGGAATGGTTGGAGGGAAGGGGTAAAGAAGGTTTTGTGTGCGAGGGGCTTGGACTTCCAGCAAGCATGTGTGAGCGTATTTGATAGGAGTGAATGGAGACAAATGGTTTTTAATACTTGACGTGCTGTTGGAGTGTGAGCAAAGTAACATTCATGAAGGGATTCAGGGAAACCGGCAGGCCGGATTTGAGTCCTGGAGATGGGAAGTACAGTGTCTGCACTCTGAAGGAGGGTGTTAATGTTGCAGTTTTATAACTGTAGTGTAAAGCACCCCTCTGGCAAGACAGTGATGGAGTGAATGATGATGAAAGTTTTTCTTTTTCAGGCCACCCTGCCTTGGTGGGAATCGGCCGATGTGTTAATAAAATAAAACATACATGTATGTATACAAACACTCCAACAAACAAATCCACACACAAACACACATTAAAAAGCAAATAAACTCATATTCACAAACACATACACTTACCTGCAAATACACTTACCTGCTTTCACATCACAGACACACACTTCTTTTTGTGTAAGAGAAAAAATGGAAAGTCAAAGGCACTCTCAGGAACAGAGGGAAGGGCCCACCAGCAAAGAATCTGCACTTGAAAAAGCACGTTAAGAAACTGGAAAAAGTGCAGAAGCATGTAGCAAGGCTTCTTTCTGAGTTAAGGGGCATAAGCTACAAGAAGAGGCTAACAGAATTGCACCTAACAATATTGAAGGACATTAGAGAACCGGTTGGGAGACGTGATAACAACATACAAAATACTGAAGGGAATTGATACAGTAGACAGGGATGGGATGTTTGAGAGGCGAGAAATAAGAACTACAGGACACCGTTAGAAGTTAAAAGTCGCAGATGAGCCACATGAATGTTAGGAACTATTTCTTCAGTCTCGATGTGATCGGGAAACGGAATGATCTTCTTGAGGAAGTGTTGGAGGCAGGCTCCTTACATAGTTTTAAGAGCAGATATGATAGGTTCCACAAGGCTAAGAGGGAGTGAAGATGAAGAGTGGTAGGTAGGTTGGTAGGTATGTACATATGTATGTACACACACACACTCAATCACACACACACACACACACACAGGGAGGCAACGAGGAGTCATGGTACGTGACGAGGTGTCAGAGTGGGCGCCTGTGATGAGTGGGGTTCCACAGGGGCCAGTCCTAGGACCTGTGCTGTTTTTGGTACAGTGGTACCCCGAGTTTCATACAGCTCCCAACTTGAACAATTATGTAAGTGTATTTTTGGGGGTCTGAAACGGACTAATCTTATTTACATTATTCCTTATGGGAACAAATTCGTTCGATAACAGCACTCGAACAGCCTTCTAGAGCGAATTATGGCCAAAACTCGGGGTACCACTGTACAGTGGACCCTCGGAAATCGAACACTCCCAACTCACCCTTTTATGTAAGTTTATTATTGTAAGTGCTTTTATAAGTGTATTTTTGGGGGTCTAAAAGGACTAATCTAATTTACATTATTTCTTATGGGAATAAATTTGTTTGATAACAGCACTTGAACAGCATTCTGGAATGAAGAATGTTCGATTTCCGAGGGTCCACTGTATATGTGAATAACATAACGGAAGGGATAGACTCAGAAGTGTCCCTGTTGGCAGATGATGTGAAGTTAATGAGGAGAATTAAATCGGTCGAGGATCAGGCAGGACTACAAAGAGACCTGGACAGGCTACAAGACTGGTCCAGCAACTGGCTCCTTCAATTTAACCCTGCCAAATGCAAAGTCATGAAGATTGGGGCAAAGAAGACCGGAGACAGAATATAGTCTAGGTTTCCAAAGACTGCAAACTTCATTCAAGGAAAAAGATCTTGGGGTGAGCATAATACCGAGCACATCTCCTGAGGCACACATAACTGCTGCAGCATATGGGTGTCTGGCAAACCTAAGAATAGCATTCCGATACCTCAGTAAGGAATCGTTCAAGACTCTGTAC
The DNA here is from genome assembly GCA_009830355.1 of Cherax destructor. NCBI lineage: Eukaryota > Metazoa > Arthropoda > Malacostraca > Decapoda > Parastacidae > Cherax > Cherax destructor. The sequence continues at coordinate 28,468 of WNWK01009737.1, forward strand.
ACCATATACGTCAGGCCCATATTGGAATATGCAGCACCAGTTTGAAATCCACACCTGGTCAAGCACGTCAAGAAATTAGAGAAAATGCAAGACTAGTCTCAGAGCTAAGGGATTGTCCTACGAAGAAAGGTTAAGGGAAATTGGCCTGAGGACAGGAGGGTCAGGGAAGACATGATAACGACATATAAAATACTGCGAGAAATTGACAAGGTGGACAAAGACAGGATGTTCCAGAGATGGGACACAGATACAAGGGATCATAATTGGAAGTTGGAGACTCCGATGAGTAAAAGGGATGTTAGGAAGTATTTCTTCAGTCAGAGTTGTCAAGAAGTGGAATAGCCTAGAAAGTGACGTAGTGGAGGTAGGAACCATACATAGTTTTAAGACGAGGTTTGATAAAGATCATGGAGCAGGGAGAGAGAGAGGACCTAGTAGCAATCTGAAGAGGTGGGGCCAGGAGCTATGACTCAACCCCTGCAACCAGAAAGTATTTAATGAATGTTAGTTTTTTAGATATGTTTGTATAGTATAATAAAATTTTAACTTTTTTAATTTATACTAATTTTTTCCTTGATATTGCAGGTGAAAATCCACATGAAAGTCCATGTGCGGGAAGATGCCTCAGGTGTAGGTGCTCCATCTGCTTTGGGGCCTGGTGGAGGTGGCAGCGGCCTGCCTTCCCTCTATCCAGATCTTGGGGGGCACTATAGTGACCCGCAGGGGCTAGGAGGCCCCCATAATGATCCCCACACAGACTTGGATCAGTCCACAGAGAACAATCCGCCTGATAATGACTCTGATAATGAGTGCAGCTCAGAAATTGCCGATATGGAATACGAAGCGCGGCTACAACAGGAGAGCGGCAGTGGGGGTCCAGGTCGCACTCCCCCAACATCCAACCCCTCATCTGTGGGTATACGTGAGCATAAGACCCCGTCCCCACAGTCCCCCACTGGGGCTGTATCAAGGAGCCACACCAGCCCCCCAGACGACCAGAGCTGCAGTGCCATGTCTCTGAAGGAATCATATCATATAGGTAGCAATATAAAAAAATGATGGCTAATGTGCTGTGATGATAGAGGCTTTAATTAAGTAACTGTTGGTTATACTAATTGTTTTGTTGCCAATATGCATTTCCAAACCATCAGAAAATTTCCGGCTTCAATGTTAATTCCTTCAAAAGCATATCGATGGCAGGAATGATACAATAGCAACGGCTCAACTGGACAGACAGCTTACCATTTCAACCCCACGTTCAATATGAATTTACTGCAATAATACAATAGATGGAGTGTTTGCCTAACAGACTTCATATATCCCCTAGCCATTGTTGTCAATGATCAAGTGAGAAGTACCAGTGTGTGATAAAACATGCACGACGGTCTGTGATCTGTTTGTAGGAGGATTTTTTTTCTACTTAAACTAGGTACTCAACCTGGACTCGTGCGTGCAATATTTAATTACACTGGAACTCTGGGAAGTATGGAGACTTTAGAGGGTAAACTCAACCCATCGGGTTGTTTACACCACTTGGTTTCTTTTTATATACTGTATATTTTTTCTTTTTTTTTTCTGATGAATTGCTCCCAATTTCGTATAAGCCATAACTTATGTGTTGGACATGCTCATACAGTCAGCAAGTGCTTCTCACAGATAGTTTTATATTGAGAAGACCAAACTCCCCTAGATTAGAAGTATACTGAAAGATTATTTTATTAATCCAGATGTCTTCAAACTAGAAATAAGTTTTAGTTTCTGTTAGTCCGTAGTAAAGATTTATGTTATGCTTTCACGTCATGTGTTGTGGTGTTCACTGGCATTTATGGTTCATAATTTTTGGCACTGTCAAATGTATTAAGCTTTAAATAATGTTGTATAGACTTTTATTTATATGAACACAAAATATGAGTCTTATGATAGTAAAAATAAATCTTATTACAAATGACTTTGTCACATATCAAAGTTGATACAGCTCCTGGCCATGCTTTCTTCCTCACAGCTTTGCAGTGGATAAATATCCAGTTTTAATAGGTAATTTTTTTAGCAGTTATTTCATTGCCCTTCCACACACACACAAACAAATAATTACCTGTTATTTTACAAAGGGAGTTTGGTTTATCAGTGAGATCTCATAGTAGGGAGTAGAAAGACTTGAACCCAGTGCCACCTTTTGTTGGTTCTTAAAAGTGATGATATAGTAATAGTTAATTTTAATAATTATTTGCCAAGTTAGGAGGATAAAAACTTCACCAAAGAAGGTGTATTTTAATGTTTGAACTTTCTTAAAGTAAGGTAGGTTCATCTGTTGTTTTTCATTCCCTTCTCCGCTACAAAGCAAAGTGAGGGGTGAGGCTTAGATTTTTTTTTAACTTCTAAACTGAGTGATGCTTGATGAAGGGGGGCTTGTTGCTTGTCTTTTTGATACAAGGGACAGGGTGGGTATAACTTCTTATCTTACATATTATGTGGTTTGCCTTTTGTATATGGGATATAGTGTCTGTTACTACCACTGAGTAAAGCTGAATATAATCTTGAAAAGTTTCAGACCAAATTACATATCAGTGTGTATGGATACAAGTTACATATCATGTTTCATATCCAAATTAACATTGTAAACATATCATACAGTCCTGTATCATTTTTTTATGGTTATCAGTAGTTGCCATATAATTGTTAAATGATGCATTTGATATGTACAGATGAAACTTTAAGCTGGCCTTTTAATAGTGATCCATTTAATTAGATTAAGAATTTTTCTTTTATTATAGGAAAATAGTTCAAATTTTTTGTCACAAACAGTGTTTATATCTTTTGCAATACAAAAGTAGGACTTTCTTACAGATTATCAAAAACAAACCTGTTTTAGTTTATTCTAATGAAGATAGTCCCACATGAGTACCTAAAATTTGTGCTGTGTTAACATATATGTATATATACAGTATATTGCTTTCATTTCTACTTGCAACAATGACCACATCCGCAGCTGGGAACTTTGAACTCTGCATTGTAAGGTAATTTACTCTTCATGCCATGAAAGTAATATCTTTGTAATGCAATGCCCTTTGTTCAGTGTGTGTATGTGTGTGTCATTATATAATGGCATTATAGGAAGTGGTACATGGATCCAGAGTGTGTAGAGCCTCACCCCTTGAGCTGTGCCTGCCAACCATCCCAAGTTACTGGATGCTGTTTCTTACATTGCGTACCTTTTTTGGTCACATTCCTGCCCAAGGCTGTGCATCTTTGATATGCTGATTATCACTGCCTCTCTTTTTCCGTAAAATATGTTCATTCATTCTCATTCATACACTCTCTCTTTCATAACTTTTTTCTCTGCAAGTTTCTCTTCAATATATTTTTCAGCTTGCATTTTTGTTTCTCAATTTCCAAGTCTCTTATTTTTGTTCTCTCAGATTTTCTTGTTACTTTTTTCCCTCTCATTCCTAGCCTATTATGTCTTTCATCTTAACTTTAGTGTCATTCTTCTTTCCTTTGTTATTCTGCTTCCATTTGCAGTCTTTCTCTGTACATATATTACTTTCCATTATTGTCTCTGCTTTTCATCTGATATTTTTTCTCATTTCCATCATTCCTCACTGTTTATTTCAGCCCCACCTTTTTTTATCATCACCCATCTCGTGTATTGTGAATTGGCTTGGTTTGATGTTAGTTAATCCAGTGATTATAGTAGCATTGTTGGCAGGCAGACTCTTGTTAATGTTGATATTGGTCCGGGCTGTGATTTAGTGTATGCAAGCGCAGGAGATGGTTAGTTAGGTCAAATGATGTGACAAAGTTTGTCTGGTGGGCAGAATGCTCGGAGGAGACAGAACTGCTTCACTCACCATGTATACGATTGGAACCCCCCTGGCAGGGACCACAGGCTTCCTCACAGGGCTTCAGTAAAAATGACGGTGTTGCTAGGTGAATATGTACATTTAATAGGCATGCTCCTGAAAAAAATTACTCAATCATATACGTATATAGTACAATATTGCAGTAAGATTTTGTAATTGTTGTTAACACTAAAATGCAGTATTCTGAACTGTACTGAAAAGCTAAAGTCATTTAAAGCCTGTTATATAAGCTTTAAACATATCAGTCCTCACCAGTGTCATTATTATTTAAGTTAAATGGAAGTCCTGTGCAAATTCGAGGCTGACGGCACAAGCTGTGTAAAGTTTCACCTTTCTAACATTTGTGGTTTTACATAATGTTGATATTTGCATTGCTTATAGTGTGAGCACATGTTTGTGTTGGGGTACTGCCCTGTGCAGGTGTGAGGGCCGCCTGTGTTGTGGGTGCAGCGGCCAGCCAGACTCTGCCCCGGGGGTCCCAATATCCGCCTTCTGGCTACAGGGTCAGGGGTAGTTTTACCTGTATAAATATCAAGACATTGTTAGCTTATATGCTGTTAATGTTGACCTTGATGTAAGACCTATGTTATTTGTACCATTATCTGTGTAAATTATTGTTATGACAAGTAGGTGGCTGTACTAAGATGTGATATGCCACTGGCATAAGGGCAAACTTTGCTCACAACTGTAGCTTCCAGCTGCACAATAAGTATGACTTAGACTGCAAGATTAGATAATGCACAAAGCAGTGTTAAGACTGAAAGTTTGTTAGCCAAAGGTTAGGCATGCATGCCTATTTTTAGAGAGCTTTTAACTTTTGTTACAGGCTTTTATAATCACCAGAGTTAGTTAATGAGACGTATTAAATAAATTGTTCTTTTTGGGGCCGAGCCCATTCATGTGAATAGACTGCAGAATTAATGCTATGATCTATGATGTATAGTTTGGCACTGCTTTGACAGTGTCTGATTTTATTGATCCAACTCTGCTCACATTTTCAAATTATTCATAACTGATGCCTCATGGTTCCTGAACTTAATGAGATTTTGTACAGGAAATGAACAACGAAGGATAAGCTTATCGTGTAGCTGGCAGCTGTGCTCTTAGCTGTGGCGCTGAGACAGCTACAATGTGTTCAGTTCTGCTTTCAACGAGTTGGTATCCTAACCAGGCAGCACTGCCGGTTATTTAACGGCTGCCCACATAAGACTTGGCCCTGGTTGATGCAGTGCCCACACACTGCATCCTTTTATGAAGTAGAGCAATTTTTCCTAATAGAACATTTTATACATAGATTTTCATGCACCAGCACATTCTCTATACCTTGAGCTTCCTTTTAGGTTAAGGTAGCTTTAGTCATACTACTTTTTGGAAGGACTATTATTTTTTTTCAAAAGCAGTCATCAACCAAAAGAAAATCGGATAAAAAGAGTTCAATCTAAAATATTATTAGAATTTGATAATTGCGTGGAAAAAATTTTACTAATTGAATATATGGAAAAATAGGCTTAAATGATGTTATCATGAATATAAATAAGTAATTTACAGTGCTTTGTAGTCAAGGAAATTTTTAACCAGGGCAATCATGCGTGGGCAGCCAGGGCTCATTTTAATAGTGTTTCCTCAACATATCAGATATGATCCCTCCTTTTAAACTGCCATCATTTGTAGTTGTTACTCTATGATCTGTTTTCCTTGTAGATGATAGACAGGTAGGATGACACACGGGCGGGCCGCTTGTCACCACATTGCCAGGCAGAGCTGGTGGTTTGGGAAATCAGGAACTTATACTTCTCCTATCCTGTATTTGTGTGGGATGCCAATTTAAAGAAAAAAATTGTGAAAGTGATGCAGATGCACTTAACATATGTGATGGACACATCACAAATTTTAGAATATTTCATTGGAATCAGAACAAAAGTCAAAGGGCCTATTCATCAAGATCATCATCTAGAAATCCCAAGTTGCCAGCGGTACTAACTTGCCGGGTAATGTGGCAGTGGTACGCCAAGTCCCAGGCCAGAGGCAGCATTTTGCTGCTGTACCCGCTGGTAGCTATGTTTGTGGCAGTGCAACTAACTGGAGGTGATGGATAAGGCCTGTGATTATTGCTGAACAATTCACTTATTAGTATTTGTTCTAGTCATTTTCAAATTGGATTGATGTTTATATAATAGATTTCATTCCAAAAGAAATTTGTTATTGGGGATATTTTGTACTGTATGTGGTGTTACCATGTAAATTGACAAATCTTCCTCTTGAACATGTACTTGTGGCAAGGGGTCCCCTGATAGCATTGGCATACTGAAAGAGTGATTCTCACCTGGTACATCACCACTGCAACCCACACACATCTCTAATGTAATGGATAAAGTGGGCCACCTATATTATATACCTGCAGTGAAAGACATGTGGTGATATGATTTGTGATGGTTAATGGGCTGCATTTTCTGATTGCTGTGGTTAATACAAATGACATTCATTAGCCACAGCTAATGTATTGAAGTGAGGTTAATCATGGTAAGTGATACATTCATAGGATTGAGTGTTTTGTAGCAAAAATATGTACATAATTTTGAATAGAAATGTTAATATTGTTTATAAATTGGTATTATTTGTTTTTATTTTGTTAAGTGTTGAAGTCAATAATTGAAGACAATATATATTTGTACTAAGAGTTTAATGCTTTTAAAAATTGCCTGTTATGTTTTTTGCTTATAAATTTCAAGCTCAAGCTTAATTTAACAATTAAGAAATAACCTTCAAAAGGTTTTTTGTTATAGAAATTTATTAGTCTTATACTACTAGGCAGGTGAAAGTGGTACGACTATAAACAAATATTTTTGTTGAATAAGAAATCATTATATGGAATCTTATTCTTCATGAGAGTTAAATATTATATTAATATACTGAAGGGTGTATTTCATGTTTTTACAAATTAAACAGAAAAAAAATATAATGTTCTTGGAAAGAGTTTGGTCTATTTCTGGTAATATATAATATTAAATAAATAAAATTTGAAATTGGTGAAAGAGAGCATGCATGAGATTTAACTGCTTAATGCTGTGATGCTAATTATTCAAATGTAATTTGAAATTGGCATATCTGCAAGTAGTTTGGATGCCTTGTTGAAATACTAGTTAAACTAGTTGTTGGTAAACTTTTTTTTAAGGAATAATATTTGAGGCAATATTGTACAGGGTAGAATGCAGGGGACCCCAGTGTGCTTGATTTGCCTGTGATAGGATGTGAAAGGTGAAGGGCATCCCCTCTGTAGTAGTGTGAGCCAGCAGTGGGTAATAAGACGACGGTCTCTAAACGTGCTACCTGCTGCTGGCACCACCTGCAGATGAAATCAAAACTTACAAGTTTAAAGGGATGCTCTTGGAGAGTGTTCATGGCCCTGCTGGTAGTCTGATAACCAGTGGCAAATGGAGAATTAATTTTATTCACTTGTGATGTGTTTTTATGAAGATCTAGTTTTTAGTCAGTTGAGTGATTAAAAGTAACGGACCTTTTGAATGTCCCTTTTTCACCAAAGGCCCTTCTTTATTCCTGCAGTGTTTGTACCTGGAAAGTATCAAGTATTGTGCATGTGTGTTCCTTTTGTTACCTGTTTGGAGGCCAGTGAGACTGGCTTTGGTACCTGCATGATATAAGAGTGTTGGGGGGGCATGCCCTTCACAAAGTATACAGATCGCAAGACATTTGCTATTGATACTGCATTGTGACAGGCGATGATGGTGACCATGATACAGAAATGATAGGCACATATCATATTATGTACAGTAGATCTTTTTAAATTGTTATTCTTAATCTTTCATTACCAGGGACTCAAACAAATACAGAGACTCTGGTCTATATTCTGTGGTAATTTGACCCCAGCCAACTAATCTGTCCGTACGAGGTTGTCTTGGCAGCATTTGTGGACATTTTGTCCCTCAACTGATTGGTGCTTTTTTTCCAGATATGTATATTATTATTGATTAGTATACTATATATTAGAGCACATGTGATTCCATATGATTAAGGTTTAATTTGCTTTAAAAGCATTGTGATAAGTGTGTTATAATGGAACTCGTGTGATATAACCAAATTATAAAATTAGATGTGGTACAAGTCTTGTCATAAATAAAATTTAAGTCACACCATTACAATTGAGGGTCATGTCCACAGAAATAATTCTGATTTTACGGTCCTGCTGAATGAGAACCTCGTGCGTCCTGACAAGGTCTCGCTCGTGCCCTAACTGTATCTTGTGCCAAAGAGACCCGGGGCCCATGGCTCAACAGCTGCCGATAACTGTCAGTGATGCACTCGCCCGGAGGGCACCTCGTTACCCTCACTCCCAAAGTATACTTAACTATGGAGAAATAGAACCGTCCTTTTGGCAATAACTACCCCACTGAAGGATGTGCTCCCAAGGTGGCTGGCCCGGGCAGGGGAGGAGGGAGGGGTGTGGTGATGCCCTCAGCCATAAGAGGGACCCGACTTCTAAATAGTTGGTGACAGTGGCACATCGGAGGATGACTCCTGGTACAGATGCTAGAACCAAATATGGCCTTTAAGTTTTATATAGAAAATTATTTAAAAATTCAGCACTATAAGGTGAGCATTTCTGTTATGGTCCAGTTCCCTTTGTGCTGCTGTGTCCCTCACTTGGCCGCTGGAGGAGGTGAAGCGCCAGGCCCAGGCGAGACCACTGTCACTCAACATTTCCTCTCTCGTAACAGTCTCTCATTTTTAGTACGAGATCAGTGCAATAATTACGACTAGACTACAATACTTCTGATTTACCATAATTTTGAATTATTGGGCCTGGGGGTGGATGCCACCAGTTACATGTTATAGGCCTTTGCTTGCAACAGTTTACCCATAGTTGTTTTATTTCACTTTTATATTTGTAGTGTACCTGCTAGACAGCACATTTCTTGTACAGAGTTCCATGCATCCCCCATCCAGGCCCTTAGCCATAAAGTTCAATACCGCTTCCGTTGACTTCCACAGTACAGTAGCTCAGTGGCCCAATTAACCCCCCTGCCACCCCCTGCCACTCCCTGCCCCACCCATTACTGCCACAGGCAGTGAGCAGTCCTCACCTCATCCCTGCTGCTAAGTGGAAGAAAGAGGAAGTAGTTCATTTTATCTACACCATATTCTTCCACTATGCAGCAGGAAACCACTGAAGTACCAGTCCCATTTGCAGGTGTGGTGTAGCAGGTGGTGGCAGGTGGCTGCTGGCTCCATGCTGGGGTCGGGCTGCTACCAATCCACATGCCCATACACACCTGCAGTTGCTGTTATTGTTCTGGTTCCCAAGGCTTGGTTCACATCCTTACTCTGTTGGTTAGGTTCAGCCTATCATATCACGTTTGTAGTCCATTTATCTCAATAAACAACGAAAATGAGCTATTATCTATTACTTTCCTCTATTATATAATATCTAATATTAAATTATTTGTAATCAAAATATTACTCTTACTGACTTGTAATGGGTAGTTTAGATGTTTCATAATATGTGAAATCATGTCTGTAAATTTCTCTTGATATACTTACCAGAGAAAGTAGTAGAACATCCCATTCCTGCAAAAGTTTCAATGACTTATTAATAAAATCCCAAGACTTGTAGATGAAGATGGAAGACCATCAGGCAGGAATAACTAAAATATTAGTCAGCAAATCTAGAACCAAACTGCACCAGGGGCTGTTATGAAGATATTAAAAGCAACTAAAAGAACAAACAATGAAAAAGGAAACTCACAAAGAACCATGCTACAATAAGAAAAAATATAAATAAGCTGTTTTGAGTTTAACAAAAATTTTGTATTTTTCTCTTGAAATAATAGGAAAATATAAGAATGTAAACAAACCGGGTGGCTCGCAGTCACCTACAGACAGACAAGCAGTCACCTACAGACAGACAAGCAGTCACCTACACAGACAGACAAGCAGTCGCCTACAGACAGACAAGCAGTCGCCTACAGACAGACAAGCAGTCGCCTACAGACAGACAAGCAGTCGCCTACAGACAGACAAGCAGTCGCCTACAGACAGACAAGCAGTCGCCTACAGACAGACAAGCAGTCGCCTACAGACAGACAAGCAGTCGCCACAGACAGACAAGCAGTCGCCTACAGACAGACAAGCAGTCGCCACAGACAGACAAGCAGTCGCCTACAGACAGACAAGCAGTCGCCTACAGACAGACAAGCAGTCGCCTACAGACAGACAAGCAGTCGCCTACAGACAGACAAGCAGTCGCCTACAGACAGACAAGCAGTCGCCTACAGACAGACAAGCAGTCGCCTACAGACAGACAAGCAGTCGCCTACAGACAGACAAGCAGTCGCCTACAGACAGACAAGCAGTCGCCTACAGACAGACAAGCAGTCGCCTACAGACAGACAAGCAGTCGCCTACAGACAGACAAGCAGTCGCCTACAGACAGACAAGCAGTCGCCTACAGACAGACAAGCAGTCGCCTACAGACAGACAAGCAGTCGCCTACAGACAGACAAGCAGTCGCCTACAGACAGACAAGCAGTCGCCTACAGACAGACAAGCAGTCGCCTACAGACAGACAAGCAGTCGCCTACAGACAGACAAGCAGCCACAGACAGACGATCGCCTACAGACAGACAAGCAGTCGCCTCGACAGAGCCACAGACAGACAAGCAGTCGCCTACAGACAGACAAGCAGTCGCCTACAGACAGACAAGCAGTCGCCTACAGACAGACAAGCAGTCGCCTACAGACAGACAAGCAGTCGCCTACAGACAGACAAGCAGTCGCCTACAGACAGACAAGCAGTCGCCTACAGACAGACAAGCAGTCGCCTACAGACAGACAAGCAGTCGCCTACAGACAGACAAGCAGTCGCCTACAGACAGACAAGCAGTCGCCTACAGACAGACAAGCAGTCACCTACAGACAGACAAGCAGTCACCTACAGACAGACAAGCAGTCACCTACAGACAGACAAGCAGTCACCTACAGACAGACAAGCAGTCACCTACAGACAAGCAGTCACCTACAGACAGACAAGAAGTCACCTACAGACAGACAAGTAAGTCACCTACAGACAAGCATTCACCAGTAAGCAGTAACCTACAAATAGCCACCTACTGGTAATCAAAGTCGCCTACAGGTAAGCAGTCACCCACGTACTGTACAAGGAAAAAGCAGATGGCAGAATACTTTAGCCCACAACAAGAGTATCTAGAAGGACCATCTACTACCTTGATTTGGGACTATCAAGTATTATCTAGATGGTTGAAGCAAGGATAGTTCTGCAGAAGGATCTCTCCACACCCTCTTGTCCCTCTAGCCAATGCCAGCATGAAATGGAAAACATACACAATAATGGCATGGAATATATAGGAAAGAAAGGAGTGGATGGAAGTCATGAGCTATACACTACCTCTACTGCTAGTTCTAATTCTATATATTGCACTGCAGTTGGGCATGAACAAGTGAATATCCTGAACAGCTTCTGGATAAATACTAGGATACTGGTGGCCACAACAAGAACTTTTGGCTAGTGGAATTCTATATTTACAAAATGTACAGGATACCGGTGGCCACAACAAGAACTTTTGGCTAGTGGAATTCTATATTTACAAAATGTACATCTAGTTGGTTCTTGAAAGACTGAATTGATATGGGTGAGATATAAGCAACTATTGGCAGAAAGGTGGGCTAGTGCAAGTATGGGCAGTGGGATGGGGGATTAAAGAGGGAGTCTACCTGGAGAGAATTCCAGGGGTCAACGCCCCCACGGCCCGGTCTGTGACCAGGCCTCTTGTTGGACCAGAGCCTGATCAACCAGGCTGTTACTGCTGGCCGCACGCAGTCCAACGTACGAACCACAGCCCGGCTGATCAGGTACCGACTTGAGGTGCCTGTCCAGTGCCTGCTTGAAGACAGCCAGGGGCTTGTTGGTAATCCCCCTGATGTATGCTGGGAGGCAGTTGAACAATCTTGGGCCCCTCACACTTATTGTGTTGTCCCTCAACGTGCTAGTGGCACCCCTGCTCTTCATTGGGGGGATGTTACATCGCCTGCCGAGTCTTTTGCTTTCGTACGGAGTGATTTTTGTGTGCAAGTTTGGTACTAAGCCCTCGAGAATTTTCCATGTGTATATAATAATGTATCTCTCCCGCCTGCGTTCTAGAGAGTACAGGTTTAGGAACTTCAAGCGTTCCCAGTAGTTGAGGTGGTTTATCGCACTTATGCGTGCGGTGAAGGTTCTCTGCACATTTTCAAGGTCAGCAATTTCACCCGCCTTGAAAGGTGCAGTTAGTGTGCAGCAATATTCCAGCCTAGATAGAACAAGCGATCTGTAAAGTGTCAACATGGGCTTGGCATCCCTGGTTTTGAAGGTTCTCATTATCCATCCTGTCATTTTTCGAGCAGATGCAATTGCTACATTGTTATGGTCCTTGAAGATGAGATAGTTTTAAAAATGCAGTATTAGAATGCGGGGCAGAAGTTTGTGGCTATAGGAGGGTGGTTGCAGGAGGAAAGAGGACTGATTGGTGGAGTGATGAGGTAAAGGGTGCAATAAAAGAGAAAAAGGTAGCTTATGAGAGATTTTTACAAAGCAGAAGTGATATAAGAATGGCAGAGTATATGGAGAGTAAAAGAAAGGTGAAGAGTGCAAAAGGAGAGCAAATGATAAGAGTGGGAGAGGCACTGTCAACAAATTTTGCTGAGAATAAGAAAAAATTCTGAAGCGAGATAAACAAGTTAAGAAAGCCTAGGGGAGTTCGTAGATGGGGAGCTGGAGGTATTGGGTAGATGGCGGGAATATTTTGAGGAACTTTTAAATGTTGATGAAGAGAGGGAGGCAGAAATTTCATGCACTGGCCAGGGAGGTATAACATCTTTTAGGAGTGAAGAGCAGGATGTGAGTGTGGGGGAGGTGCATGAGGCATTATGAAGAATGAATGGGGGTAAAGCAGCTGAACTGACAGGATCATGACAGAAATGTTAAAAGCAGGGGAGGATATAGTGTTGGAGTGGTTGGTATTTTTGTTTAATGTATGAAAGGGGAAGGTACCTAGGGATTGGCAGAGAGCATGTATAGTTCCTTTATATAAAGGGAAGGGGGATAAAAGAGATTGTAAGAATTATAGGGGAATAAGTTTACTGAGTATACCAGTTAAAGTGTACGGTAGGGTTATTATTGAAAGAATTAGAAGTAAGACAGAGAGCAGGATTGCAGATGAGCAAGGAGGCTTTAGAATGGGTAGGGAATGTGTAGATCAAGTGATTACATTGAAGCATATATGTGAACAGTATTCAGATAAATTTAGGGAAGTTTTCATTGCATTTATGGATTTAGAAAAGGCATATGATAGAGTGGATAGGGGAGCAATGTGGTAGATGTTGCAAGTGTATGGAATAGATAGTAAGTTACTAAATGCTGTAGTTTTTATGAGGATAGTGAGGCTCAGGTTAGGATGTGTAGGAGAGAGGGAAATTACTTCCCAGTAAAAGTAGGTCTTAGACAGGGATGTGTAATGTCACTATGGTTGTTCAACATATTTATAGATGGGGTTGTAAAAGAAGTAAATGCTAGAGTGTTGGGGAGAGGGGTGGGATTAAATTATGGGGAATCAAATACAAAATAGGAATTGACATGGTTACTTTTTGCTGGTGATACTGTGCTTTTGGGGGGATTCTAAAGAAAAGTTGCAAAGGTTAGTTGAAGTTTGGGAGGGTGTGTAAAGGTAGAAAGTTGAAAGTAACCATAGATAAGAGTAAGGTAATGAGGGTATCAAACAATTTAGATAAAGAAAAATTGGATATCACATTGGAGGGAGGGAGTATGGAAGAAGTGAATGTTTTCAGATACTATTTGGGAGTTGACTTGTCAGCAGATGGATTTATGAAGAATGAGGTTAACCATAGAATTGATGAAGGAAAAAAAGCGAGTGGTGCATTGAGGTATCTGTGGAGACAAAAACGTTATCCATGGAGGCAAAGAAGAGAATGTACGAGAGTATAGTGGTACCAACACTCTTATATGGGTGTGAAGCTTGGTTGTAAATGCTGCAGCAAGGAGGCAGCTGGAGGCAGTGGAGATGTCATGTCTAAGGGCAATTTGTGGTGTAAATATTATGTAGAGAATTCATAGTGTGAAAATTAGGAGGAGGTGTGGAGTTACTAAAAGTATTAGTCAGAGGGCTGATGAGGGGCTGTTGAGATGGTTTGGTCATTTAGAGAGAATGGAACAAAGTAGAATGACTTGGAGAGCATATAAATCTGTAGGGAAAGGAAGGCGGGGTAGGGGTTGTCCCTGAAAAGGTTGGGGGGGGGGGCTTGGACTTCCAGCAACTGTGCGTGAGCGTGTTAGATAGGAGTGAATGGAGACGAATGGTTTTTGGGACCTGATGAGCTGCTGGAGTGTGAGCAGGGTAATATTTTGTGAAGGGATTCAGGGAAACCGGTTAGCCAGACTTGAGTCCTGGAAATGGGAAGTACAATGCTTGCACTTTAAAGGCGGGGTCTGGGATATTGGCAGTTTGGAAGGACATCTGAACTGTCGTATCTGGGCGCCTCTGCAAAGACAGTGATTATGTATGAGTGATGGTGAAAGTGTTGAATAATGATGAAAGAAAAAATTCTTTTTTTTTTTTTGGGTCACCCTGCCTCGGTGAGAAACAGCTGTGTAAAAATAAAAAAAATGTGAGAATACTATTCGAATGCTCCATCATACCATGGAGTTTCATACCACTGTTTTGCATAATTTAATCACATTGCACTTCTAACATCCTCATGATCAAGCATAATAAGCTTTTTTTAATATCTTGAAGGTTAGTATCAAGTTCTCAGAGGGAACAAGTTCTGTGATTTAAGTCTTTCTTCAAATCTTTTGTTTCCTAATGATGGAATGTGTTTTGCCGCTTTTTTCAGTATCCTCTCAAATTTTTACATCTTTTATTTATTTAGGGGACCACAACTGGATGGCATACTCAAGATGGGGTCTTACAAATGCACTGTACAGTGTTAATGTTTTTTTTTAAGAATTTTGCACCTGAAGTTTCTTGCTTTGAAGCCAAGCATCCTTTTGGCCTTATCTCTTGAAGAAAGACATAGCTTAGTATATTTCAGATCATTGCTTATGGTTACTGGTAAGTCATAAGCAATGATCTGATATGTCTCTGTGAGAGGGTTTCCATATAAACCCATAAGTCAAAAGCTCTTGAGAAACCAATTCAAGGGTAACTCAAGTCACTGGACAAAGAACTCTTCACTAGTATGAAGGCAACCCCTTGAAGAGTCAGATTAATAAAAAGAAGTTTCTTACCAACTCTCGTGCTTGAAATTTATCCAGTATGCTTGAAATAACTCCAAACTAACAAACAAGCCAGACTGGAGACTTACAAAAATTCCCAGACAATTACTATATTTTTATTAGAAACAGAACATATATGTACCTTATTTAATACAATATCTGAACATGGATGTAAATTACTGTTAAATATTGTGCAATATAAGAAAGTGTACATCGTGCATTTTAAGTATTCTCAAGAACGTAACAAATTAAGATTTTTAAATGTACTACTCTAACATACATGTATTGTACCGTACTGGTAGTTACTTTTGAAGGATAACATTAACTCTGTGATAGGCATTGGCCAGAACTCCACGGAGGTTCCAGATATTCTCAAAGTTTTCTGGTTGTGTATTATACTGAGAATCAACTGCCTTAGCACAAAGTTGCAATGTTGAACTCTCGGCACTGACAGGTATTTGTGCTGACCACAAAGTCCAGCCCCATGCCCTTGGGTGTCGTGCTTCGTCAGACTCCAGGACATCAGCTGCCTGCCAGTTTTTACCACCATCACCAGAAACATCAACTCTGATGATTTTTCTGCCTCCACCACTCCAAGCATATCCTAAAAAAAGTAAAGTACATAGTGATAGAAACAAGAAATCCAAAATGCTCTAGTACTGAAGCTGTATAAAATAAAAAAATAAAGGCTATACTGTACTAGGTTTGCTGCATACTTGCAATCCATAAACAGGGAGGCCAGGAATTTTTCACAATAGACAATTTTTCAAAATACAGTGGTACCCCGGTTTATGATATTTTTTCGTTCCAGAATGCTGTTCAAGTGCCATTACCAAACGAATTTATCCCCATAAGGAATAATGTAAAATAGACTAGTCCTTTTAGATCCCCAAAAATACACTTACAAAAGCATTTAAAAAAATAAATTTACATAAAAGGACAAGTTTGGAGACCATCGTAAACCGGGGTACCACTGTACGTAAATGGTATCAAAACTTCCACAGAAATATTTCAATAAAAAAATTCAGCTTATTATCATCATCTTTAACATCACTATCTTAGGTTTGATTTTGTAATGTTGCATGTGTGTTTAGTAGCAATCTATTATCTATAAGGTCAAACCCCCAAAACTAATGAGCTTTCAAATTACCATGCTTTGATTACCTTAGTTTTTAGTGAAGGGCCTACTGCAGATATCTTCAATTATTCATGAGTTTTTTATGGTGTTCATTTTTGGGGAGGCTTGATACATGACCCAGAAATGATAAGGAATTGTTTAAAATGGGCTTTAATGGATTTACTACACCCAAATCTCTTCTGGACATTTTTTTTTTGTTTTTATAATTGTTAATATTAACTTTGAAATGCTGGTACAAAAAGCTCTCTCCTATGTAATGTTGAAAGGTGAATTGTATATATTTACAATTACCCAATATGTGTTTTTGTCTTTTCATTCTGGATCTCTACCACTATAATTTTGTTATTATTATGTTTCAAATTTTAATATCCACAGACTGAAATGAATCTTTTACCAAAATTGCTAGACCTCCTTTCTTTCCTACTCTGCCTCTTTTACCAAATTGAATAGTTACTTTCAAATACTACCTTATTTAAAATATGATTTTTTCAATTTGGTTTCAGACAAACAATGTCAGGCTTTTTCTTATTTATACTGTCCCTTAGCTCTAGTCTTTCTGATATTAATCTTATTTATGTTGGTATGTGTATACATTCTCCAAGGGTAAGTGGAACAGAATTCTTCCTCCGTAAGCCATGCGTGTCGTAAGAGGCGACTAAAATGCCAGGATCAAGGGGCTAGTAACCCTTTCTCCTGTATACTACATTACTAAAGTTAAAAAGAGAAACTTTTGTTTTTCTTTTTGAGTCACCCCGCCTTGGTGGGATATGGCCGGTTTGTTGAAATAAAAAAAAAAATGTGTATGTATACAGTAGGGCCCCACTTATACGGCAGGTTAGGTTGGCTACTGCTGGAAAGCGGACATCGCCGGAAAGCAGAACACCATTTTTTCCACTTATAAATGCATATAAATGCCAGACAACAAGTTTACACTAACTTATATTTAGTAATAGAACTAGGCATTAAAAAACCACAATAAAAAGTAAAATACATACACAGTACAATGGACCCTCGGTTAACGAAAGGTCTAGTTAACGAAAAAATCGGTTACCGAAAGCTTTTTTCGCAATCGGATAGCGAAAAAAGCTCGGTTAGCGAAACGTATTAGACGTGTCCGCCTGCTCCGCGTCTGGCCTGCGCCTGCACAAGACGCCACTGTAGCGTTGTTTACCATTGAGAGAACATTACCCAGTGCGCTCTTTCAAACATTCACAATACATTTGGTGTCTTTTTTGGTGGTTTAGTGATTGTCACTGTGAAATAAGTCACCATGGGTTCAAAGAAGCTTCCTAGTGGCACCCCAGTGGTAAAGAGAGTGAGGAACATCATTGAACTGAAGAAAGAGATAATAGAAAAATATGAGAGTGGCATACGTCTGAGTGATCTTGCCAGGATGTACAAGAAAAGTGCATCTACTATCGGCACTATCCTGGCAAAGAGAAATGAGATCAAGGAAGCTAATGTTGCAAAAGGGGTTAATTTGTTAACAAAACAAAGATCGAAAACAGTGGATGAGGTTGAGAAGTTACTGATGGTGTGGATCAATGAAAAACAGATAGCGGGTGATAGTATTTCCATGGCGATAATTTGTGAAAAGGCAAGGAAGTTGCATGCAGAGCTTGTCAAGACAATGCCTGGAACCAGTGGTGATGCGAGTGATTTTAAAGCCAGCAAAGGCTGGTTTGAGAGGTTTAAGAAACGTAAGTGGCATACACAGTGTTGTGAGGCATGGTGAGTGCAGCTGAAAAATTTGTGAGTGAATTTAAGGAGTTCGTAGAGGCTGAAGAATTCCTCCCCCAACAAGTGTTTAATTGTGATGAAACAGGCCTGTTTTGGAAGAAAATGCCCAACAGGACCTTCATTACTCAGGAGGAAAAGGCACAGCCAGGACACAAGTCTATGAAAGACAGGCTAACTCTTATGATGTGTGCCAATGCCAGTGGTGATTTTAAAGTGAAGCCTTTACTGGTTTATCACTCAGAAAATCCCAGACCCTTCAAGAAACACAGTGTTGACAAGAATACGAAGTATTTCTTCAGTCATAGAGTTGTCAGGAAGTGGAATAGCCTAGAAAGCGAAGTAGTGGAGGCAGGAACCATACATAGTTTTAAGACGAGGTTTGATAAAGCTCATGGAGCAGGGAGAGAGAGGACCTAGTAGCAATCAGTGAAGAGGCGGGGCCAGGAGCTATGACTCGATCCCTGCAACCACAAATAGGTGAGTACCAAGGCATGGGTCACTACGGAGATTTTCAAGGAATGGTTGACTGGAGTGTTTGGCCCTAGTGTGAAGAAATACCTCCTGGAAAAGAAATTGGGACTCAAGTGCCTCCTGGTACTGGACAATGCTCCTGCTCATCCTCACAACTTGGAAGAGTTGTTGCCTGATGAGTTCAGTTTCATCACAGTGAAGTTCTTGCCTCCTAACACCACTCCTCTCATCTAGCCCATGGACCAACAGGTCATTGCAAACTTCAAGAAACTGTACACCAGTGTTTCAGAGGTGCTTTAATATGACCAATGACTCTGAATTGACCCTAAGAGAGTTCTGGAAAGATCCCTTCAATATCGTGCATTGCCTAGGCTTTATAGGTAAGGCTTGGGAGGGAGTGACTTCCAGGACTTTGAACTCTGCTTGGAGACCACTGTGGCCGGATTGTGTTGAAAAGAGGGATTTTGAAGGATTTGAGGCTGACCCTGACTCTGACGACCCTGTGCCTGTTATGGAAGATGTTGTGGAAGATATTGTGGCATTGGGGAACAGCCTGGGGTTGGAGGTGAGTGGTGAGGATGTGGAAAAGTTGGTGGAGGAGCACAGGATAGAGCTAACAACTGAAGAGCTGCAAGAGCTTCATCTGGAACAGCAACAGACCACAGCTGAGGTTATTGCTTCACAGGAGGAGGAAGAGAGAGTGAAGGAGGTGCCTTCTTCAGAGATTAAGGAAATTTGTTCAATGTGGAATAAGGTGCAGACATTTGTTGAAAGACACCACCCTGAGCAAGCTGAAATGAGCCTTCTGTGCAACCACTTCAGTGACAGAGCCATGTTGCACTTCAGGAAAGTATTAAAGAGTCGCCAGAAACAGAGGACTCTGGACAGTTATTTTTCTAAGAAGAGTTCTAGTGACTCTCAAGCTGGCCCTAGTGGCATTAAAAGACCAAGAAGGGAAGTAACCCCAGAGAGGGACTTGTTACCTGAAGTCCTTTTGGAGGTGGATTCCCCTTCCAACCACTAACACCCTGCCTCTGTCATCATCCCTATCTTCCAGATGCCTGCAAGTCTCTTCAATAAAGGTAAGTAAATGTTATTTATATTATATTTATTGTGAATATTTTTTTGTGGAACGGATTAATTGTATTTACATTATTTCTTATGGGAAATAAGGGTTCGGATTACGAAAGATTCAGATTAAGTAATAGCTCCTGGAACGGATTAATTTCGTTAACAAAGGGTCCACTGTACATTCATTATTTCCCTTAAAATATCTGTAGTCTTAATGTAGGGCGAGAGGTGAGTAGTACTTATTTGTAGGAAGTCAGGTGTAGGTAGCCCTGGCTCCCAGTCCCAAACTTAATATACAACATTTAAAGCAGTCCAGAGAGATAAAATATACATCCAGTACACTCACTGTTTACTTTAAAATATGTGTAGTCTTAATGTAGGATGAGAGGTGAGTAGAATTTATTTGTAGGAAGTCAGGTGTAGGTAGCCAGTAGATGTAGCCCGCCTGGGCTACATAGCTACATCTACCTACATAGCTATATGATATTTAATGCGGCTCAGAGCCATATTATTACCATCGACATACCTTGTTAAAATTCAAATTCACCGAGTTTAATCATTTCTATCAACTACCTTTAGATGCCATCATAAACAAAGGGAGAATATAATAATATAATTTGTGAAATTTATTGTACAGTGAGGGTATGTATCATGTTTATATGCTACATAACGTGTTTCTCATATAATTTTGAAGAAAATATCATAGATGGATTAACGAAAATGTCTATATTAATGTAAAAGAAGACATTTAATGTGCCCAAGAGTGATTATTACGTACTACAGTGGAACTCTGGTTTTCATACTTAATTCGTTCCAGAAGGTCGTTCTAAATCCGAATGTACAAAAATCGAACTACTATTTCCCATAAATAATGTAAATACAATTAATCCGTTCTAGACTCCCAAAAATATTAACAAAAAATACATTTTTTAAAGAATAACTATAGGTTTACATACAGAAAACAATGAGAAATAAATATAAATGACTAATTTTAATGATAAATGAACATTACATACTTTTATTGAAGACTCTTGTTGGCGTATTGAAGAAGGCGAGGAGGGGAGAGGGAGTTGAGGTTATTGTTTGGAAGGGGAATCCCCCTCCATAAGGACTTCAGGTATCAAAGCCTTCTCTGGAGTTACTTCCCTTCTTTGTCTTTTACTGGCACTGGACCCCTGTCACACTAAAAATCTGTCCAGAGAATTCTGTTTCTGGCGTCCCTAAGATTTGCCTAAAATGGGACAAGGTATTGTCACTGAACATGTTGCAGATATGGCTTGTATCAGCTTGGTCAGGGTGATATTTTTCAACAAAAGTTTGCAACTCATTCCACTTTGCACACATGTCCTTAATCACTGAAGAAGGCACCTTCTTCCCTCTCTCTCCCTCCTTCTTTGAAACAATTTCCTCAGCTGTGATATGTTGCTGTTCCAGATGAAGGTCTTGCAGCTCTTCAGTGGTTAGCTCTTCCCTGTGGTCCTCCACCAACTCTTCCACATCCTGGCCATTCACATCCAACCCCATGGACTTCCCCAAAGACACAATACATTCCACAGCATAGGGCTGGCACTAGAAACTTTCTTTGGGCCCATGGTGGCTTATGTCGCAATCAATAAACAAGCACAAAAATTGCGAAATGTTTCGGATGAATGCTTACTCAACCAGAGCAAGAGCGACGGCGTCGGGCGAATGCGTCTGATACGTATGATTTCCAGATTGAGGTACAAAATCCGGACCAAAATTTTGCCCAAAAGTGTTCTAAATCCGAATTGTACGATATGCAGACCGTACGAAAATCGGAGTTCCACTGTATGTATTAGTATTATTGCTATGGCGTTAAGATTAGAGGGACACTCTTAGTGATTTTAATGTGTACCTGCATGCCAGCACAGTGTGTAAGTATATTTAGGTACAGGTACACATAAGTATAATTAACAGAGTACATATAAAATATGCAATACAGTGGAACTTCAGTTTTCGTATGCCCTAGTTTGTATGTAAAACTATAGTTATTCTCTATAAAATGTATTTTTTGTTAATATTTCCCATAAGAAATAGTGTAAATCCAATTAGTCCATTCCAGACACCCAAAAATATTAACAAAAAATACATTTTATAGAGAATAACTATAGTTTTACATACAAACTAGGGCATACGAAAAATGAGGTTTCACTGTAACTTTAAAACACCTGAAATTTTGGAAAGTTTCCAGACATAATAGAGAGATGTGCTCATGGAGAATGTAAACAAACCGGGTGGGGCACGCCATATTAGAAAGACAGGGGTAGCCATATAGCGAGTTTTGGTCATAATTTGAAATAGCCGTATTAGCGGAATGCCGTAAGGCGAAACGCTGTAAAGCGGGGCACTACTGTACATATTTCATGAATGAGTTTCTCTACTTTGGCTGCTTTCTATATTTGCTCTAGATATCATAAGACAGGAAAGTACAGGCCTGTTACACTTATATATTAGTATCCCGTGGCTCGGTTGGCAGCACACTCAGCTTACATGCTAAGTGTCTGTGGTTCGATCCCGGGCAATGGTGGATATGATGGGCATGTTTCCTTACACCTGCTGCCCCTGTTCACCTGGAAGTAAGCAGGTACCTGGGTGTTAGTTGACTGTTGTGGGTTGCATCCTCAGGGTGGAAGTATTCCTTAGATAGAACTGGGCTTTAAAATGAGTTGAGGTAGGATAACAGCTTTTAGCCTGTAAAATTAATTTGTGTTATTTTCTGGCTGTTTCCAAATGTTTTATTTTTAAAATTTCCTTCTTGGATATATCTAGTCTAACTGATATGTTGTTGCAATCTTGCAAATTCCTTGTAGATAAGGGTATTTATGTGCAGTTCAGGATATTTATTAAAGAAAATGCTTTGCCATGAGTGACTTCATCAGTTTCCTTATATCCCTAACTTCTCATGTATGATCAGTGTGAAAGTTAGTTGTATCCACCTGTTATCTCTTTTCATATTTTCTAATATGGCTTTGTCTTATATGATCGCATATTGAAATTCTTCTTTAAAAAAACTGGCCATATCCCACCGAGGCAGGGTGACCCAAAAAGAAAAACAAAAGTTTCTCTTTTTTAAATTTAGTAAGGTATACAGAAGGGGTTACTAGTCTCTTGCTGCCAGCATTTTAGTCGCCTCTTATGACATGCATGGCTTACAGAGAAAGAAATCTGTTTCACTTCCCTGTGGAGATGAGTGGAAATAAACAAGAACAAGAACTATTAAGAAAATAGAAGAAAACTCAGAGGGGTGTGTATATACGTATATATGCTTGTACATGCATATGTAGTGTGACCTAAGTGTAAGTAGAAGTAGTAAGACATACCTGAAACCTTGCATGTGTATGAGACAGAAGAAAGACACCAGCAATCCTACCATCATGTAAAACAATTACAGATTTCCGTTTTACACTCACCTGGCAGGAGGGTAGTAGCTCCCTGAGCAGTTGCTGTCTACCAACCTACTACCTAGGATATTGAAATTATATTTTGTAATCTCACTGATTTGACTTACTGCCTCACTTTCTGATCTTGATGTTAAACTTGTCTCACTACAGCCTAACAACATTACCAGTTTTCTCTATGTCGACAGTTTCTTTCAACAGCTAGGGATTATTTGCAGTTGTCCTTTGAATATCTATATTGACAACAGAGGGTTTTTTTTTCCTTTCATCTCAAAACATGTTTCCTTAGTTCTTCATTTTGTCTGACTACACTTTCGTAGATTTCCTTTACCTTGGATTTCTTGGACTGTGCCTCTCCTTACTGTGTTATTAGTGTCTGGCTTATATGACCTTGCTTTCTATTTGTTTCATATCACTTAATTCCATCCACACCCTATTTCTGTCTTTAATTCATTTACCTGGGTTATTATCTAAAAAAATTCTTGATATCTCACTAATACTGATATCTGTTCAGCACACATTTCCTTGATTTTCATGGTTTTTATATAATTTACTACATAATCATTTTTTTTGTTAGCTCATTATTATTTTTTCTTTGTCTAACTTAATGTGCCTCTAATTATTCCAGTTTTTTTAATCAAATACTGCTTATTTTCAAAGTTTATTGAATGCCACTCACAACCAAGACTGGATGCATTCCAAGCACAATTCTCAGCACTAATCATTCAATTTATTTTGAAAACAAGTGCTCAAGTTTTGATAAGATTTTATAATCTATCTCTTCACATGCCATATTATTCCAACACTATGGTTTACATCATACTGAAATTTCCTCTGCCTTGTTTAAAAAGCAGTGAATTAGTGAGAGGGAAAAGGCATGAAGCAAAGAGGAATAGAGAGAAAGCCAAGAAGGGGGCAGTGAATCAGTAAGGCAGAGCAGTGAAAGGCAAGGAGAAATGGAGAGGGGGCAGGGAGGGAAGTAAGGAAGGAAGGATAGATAGAGGGACATAAGGAGGGATGGAGAGAGGCAGGGAAGGAGGCAGTGAATCAGTGAGAGGCAAGGAAGGATGGAGTGAGGTAATGAGAGGCAAGGAAGGATGGAGTGAGGCAGTGAGAGGCAAGGAGGGATGGAGTGAAGCAGCGAGAGGCAAGAAGGGATGGAGAGGCAGGGAGGAGGCAGTATATCAGTACTGGTAAGAATGACTGGCTAACTTTCTAACTCCAGAACAAATAATTAGCTAGCTTTCTATTCACAGAACAAATGGGGGACTATCTAACTCTTGAACAAATGACTGGTGAAGGGAGGCAGTGAGAGACAAAGAGGGATTGATACAGTAAAGGTAAATGGTCACCAGTCCGAGCCCCAGGCCTCCTGGCTTTGCTCCCAGCCAACCTACGCCCCTCTCCTATCCCCCCTGATGGGGGGCTGGACTTAAGTTCTTTATAAATGCATATATGATACACACACAAAGCATGAATACATTTGGTAAAAAAAGTTAACTAAAGTAAAAAATATAGGTCCTCATTAATAAGAACAAGCATAAAATCAATGGACAAAATCTGAAATAACTTAACTTTTTCCAGTGTTCACTGGGTGTCCAGCCAAATTTTTGTTCATTAAATCTGAAATCCATTAATGGGGGTCCATTAAACTGAGATTTTACTGTACTCTGAATTACTGTACTGAAGAATTATTAAATGTTACTTACCTCTCACTTTAATTTTGCCATCCACGACTTTAATTCTTTCCCCTTCTAAAGGATCACAGATTGCAGAGATGACTGGTAGCTCTTGGATTGCAGGAGATTTTTTGAAGTCAACTGTATCCCAATCTACATTTGGTGCAAATCCTTTATAGTCATTTTGTTGCCAGTGTGAATTAGATTCTTGTGTTGATATAATAATTTTTCCTGAAAGTCAAAGAAATGGTAGAAAATATATGACATGTTTTTTCACTGTACAGTACATCTATCTGTAATTTCATATATGCTATATAAATTTGCCATATGAGATTGGTATGGTTCATTAGGAGTATTGAATATTCTTATCATGTGAAGGCTGGATTGCACTTAGTACAGCCTCCATGGCCTGCACGAAGCGTAGAACATTGTATTGTGCTGTGTCAATTATTACTATTATAATCATAACTAAGCACTAAACCTATAAGGGTCATACAGTGCTGATGCTATGTCTTAAGTATATACAGTATACAGTACCTATTTTTTAATCCATTTTCACTGTTATAAGCACAAAGTTTTTGCTTGTAAACAATCTGTTAATAATTCATTGTAGTACTACTATATTCAGGGTACTTTGTAGTAATTAGCATAAATGTTGTCAGATATGTTGGGAGGGTAAAAATGAGAGAGGGGTGGGAGGGAAGGAGAGGAAAGAAAAGAAACATGGTTACAGATTTAGAAAAGGTCCAGAGGATGTACCTGTACTCAGACATCACATAGGGGGCTGGTGGGTGTTCATTGTAAGCAGTTTAAGATTGAATTATGGATTTTATCTTTTCCTCTTTCTTGAACAAATGCATTATTTATGTCTGCTTGACACATGTGGTATACTTCATTATTTTAATAAAAAAAAAAAATGTAGATAACATTGGCCTGAGTCTTGCAATATCTGAAATAATAAAAATTCTACTAATGGATATTGAAACAAAGGTAACAGAACCAGATAGGATAGCACTATGGGCCATAAAGTAAAGACAAACTAAGCTATCCTCTGCGAACATCTTTGAGATTTCACTACAAGAGGGTAAGTTGGTACACCATGTGACATTAAAAAAGCAAACTAAATTAAAGTCCTCTCATTGATGAGCACTGGTGAGAATTTACCAGAAAAAGCTATTAGGAAAAAGTGAATGAAACACTTGGAGAAAAATAAATTAACTAGTAAACAGACAGATTTTTTATTAGCATATGTCCCTATTAAATTACTACCACCTTTAATGAAAGCAAAACATTTTTACAAACGTGTTAGCCACTTTTCACCACTAACAGCAGCTTCTCTATTCACCTTAACACTATGCAAATTTCCTTTGCCCTTTACCATATTGAATCACCCATGTCTTTCAGTAAATGCTGGAGCCTCAATAGCACTGTCTCATAATTGTTTCTTTAAGTCATCATAGTTTTGAACCATTTTCCTCTACATGTATATATACATTCTTTTCTGACATTAGCCACCTACAAACTGTATCAAAATTTTTAATTTCAATCATCAAACCAGTTTGCCTCTTGGAAATGATAGTTGAATGCATTGATGCATAGCTTTTAATGTGTTCCAAGATACATACTAAGGCCTTAATTATAATTGTTGCAACGGTACATAAATTTACGCCATTTACATAGGCAAAGTATAAGTCTAAACTTTATTATGTCAAGATTAATCTAAAATCATCAATTTCTTTTTCCATGTCATGGGGAGTATTATTGCCACTGTTAATGCACATGAACTGTGTTCTAAGTAAAATGATTAAATAAACACAGTAAACACAAGGAGGTGATTTTTTTTATTTTTTATTAACACATCGGCCGTTTCCCACCAAGGCAGGGTGGCCTGACAAAGAAAAACTTTCATCATCATTCACTCCATCACTGTCTTGCCAGAGGCGTGCTTACACTACAGCTACAAAACTGCAACATTAACACCCCTCCTTCAGAGTGCCGGCACTGTACTTCCCATCTTCAGGAATCAAGTCCGGCCTGCCGGTTTCCCTGAAACCCTTCATAAATGTTACCTTGCCTACACTCCAACAGCATGTCAAGTCCTAAAAACCATTTGTCTCCATTCGCTCCTATCTAACACGCTCACGCACGCTTGCTGGAAGTCCAAGCCCCTCGCACACAAAACCTCCTTTACCCTCTCCCTCCAACCTTTTCTAGGCCGACCCCTACCCCACCTTCCCTCCACTACAGATTTATACACTCTCGAAGTCATTCTATTTTGCTCCATCCTTTCTATATGTCCAAACCATCTCAACAACCCCTACTCAGCTCTCTGGGTAATAGTTTTGGTAATCCCACACCTCCTCCTAATCTCCAAACTACGGATTCTCTGCATTATATTCACACCACACATTGCCCTCAGACACATCTCCACTGCCTCCAGCCTTCTCCTTGTTGCAACATTCACAACCCATATCTCACACCCATACATGAGTGTTGGTATAACTATACTCTCATATATTCCCCTCTTTGCTTTCATGGATAAAGTTCTCTGTCTCCACAAGCTCCTCAGTGCACCACTCACCTTTTTTCCCTCGTTAATTCTATGATTCACCTCATCCTTCATATACCCATCTGCTGACACATGCACTCCCAAATATCTGAACACATTCACCTCCTCCATACTCTCTCCCTCCAATCTGATATCCAATCTTCCATTATCTAATTTTTTTTTTTTTTAATGTGAACGTATTATTATTATAAATTTAAGTGCTAAATCCATAAAGGTTATATAGTACTGCTATGATTAACAGAGAATATTTATTTTATTTTATTAACACATTGGCCGCCTCCCACCAAGGTAGGGTGGCCTGAAAAAGAAAAACTTTCATCATTCACTCCATCTCTGTCATGCCAGAGGCGCACTTACACTACAGTTATAAAACTACAACATTAACACCCCTCCTTCAGAGCGCAGGCACTTCCCATCTCCAGGACTCAAGTCTGGCCTGCCGGTTTCCCTAAATCCCTTCATAAATGTTACCTTGCTCACACTCCAACTGCACATCAAGTCCTAAAAACCATTTGTCTCCATTCGCTCCTATCTAACATGCTCGTGCATACTTGCTGGAAGTCCAAGCCCCTCGCACACAAAACCTCCTTTATCCCCTCCCTCCATCCTTTCCTAGGACGACCCCTACCCCTCATCCCTTCCACTACAGATTTATACACCCTCCAAGTCAATCTATTTTGCTCCATCCTCTCTAAATGACCAAACCACCTCAACAACCCCTCTTCAGCCCTCTGAATAATACTTTTAGTAACTCCATACCTCCTAATTTACCCCCCTCCTTAGACATGACATCTCCACTGCCTCCAGCCTCCTCCTTGTGTAGCATTTACAACCCATGCTTCACACCCATATAAGAGTGTTGGTACCACTATACTCTCGAACACTCCCTTCTTTGCCTCCATGGATAACGTTTTTTGTTTCCACAGATACCTCAATGCACCACTTACCTTTTTTTTCTTCATCAATTGTGGTTAACCTCATCCTTCATAGAACCATTTGCTAACAAGTCTAGTACTCCCAAATATCTGAACACATTCACTTGTTCCATACTCCCTCCCTCCAATGTACGTAATATCAAATTTTTCTTTACCTAACTCGTTTGATACCCTCATCACCTTACTCTTATATAAGTTCACTTTCAACTTTCTTCCTTTACACACCCTCCTAAACTCGTCCACTAACCTTTGCAACTTCTCTTTAGAATCTCACAAAAGCACAGTAGCAAAAAGTGTCAACTCCCATAAAATATATAAATTTTAAATTATTTTATTTTAAAGCAAAGATATCCATATTATGTGTGAAGATAAACTTACCAAGCCACTTGACACTTCTAGAAGCAACTACTCCTGGTACTATAACTCGGAGTGGATATCCATGATCCCGAGAAAGGGGCTTTCCATTCATCTCATATGCTAAAATAACATCTCCATGAGGGTCTAATGCCTTTTCAATGGGAATACTTGCACCATAAGGCATATGGGCAGAATCAGTGTCCAGGCCCTCAAACTGGAAATATCACATTTTATAAATACAGTACAAATGTTTTCATTTGTATATCATGTAGGTAATATGCCTTTTTTTAAACACACTGGTTGTCTACCATCAAGACAGGGTGACATAAAGAAGGAATGCATTCACCATCACTTATTCAATAGTCAGAAGTGCATGGACATGATAATTTAAATGACCATCTGAGTTGCACCCATCCTTTAACCCTTTCACTGTCGAGACCCTGTTCACAAACTTGCTCTCATTGTCAAAGAATTCATCCCCCCCCCAAAAAAAAAATTATTTTTTCTTATGAAATGATAATCTTTTCCCAGTGGTAATGACACCAAAAGTACGAAATTTGATGGAAAACTTATGGAATTATGCTCTCGCGAAGTTAGCAGTCTCAGCAATATACAGTGGACCCTCGGTTAACGAATACCCCGGAAATCGTGCAATTATGTAAGTATAATTTTGTAAGTTCTTGTGGAAGTGTATTTTTGGGGGTCTGAAATAGACTAACCTACGTGAAATTTTTCCTTAAGGGAGTAAATTCGTTCGGTAATGGCACTTGAGCAGACTTCAGGAGTGAAGTTTTTACGAAACTCGGGGGTCCACTGTATACGCATCGGCGATTTCGCCCACTTTGAGCCCTATTTTCGGCCAATTCCATCGTTCCAGTCGACCAAACTCATAGCTATCACCCATTTACCGATTTCGACTACCCAATAAAGTGGTCAGAAATTGGCAATTTGGCCAATTTCACACAAATTTCAAAAAATGCCAATTTCAAAATAGGGTCCAGAATAAACAATGAAGACATTCCTGGCACTAAAATA
The DNA here is from genome assembly GCA_009830355.1 of Cherax destructor. Lineage (NCBI taxonomy): Eukaryota > Metazoa > Arthropoda > Malacostraca > Decapoda > Parastacidae > Cherax > Cherax destructor. The sequence continues at coordinate 58,044 of WNWK01009737.1, forward strand.
ACATTTTCTCTGTTCATTAGTCACGTCTCAAGGCCCCTCTTATATTACTCTTGCTTTCCATTTTGAATTTTTATTCACACAAAAAATAGAAGATTTATTGTTATGCAGACTACTGCATTATTGTAATAATTGTATAAATAATGTCAACCCATTCGTGACTGCTTATTAGACTGGCCAGTTGGACACATATTGGACGGTGACGTCATTTGTTTACTCTTGAACATCGGCCAAAATCGAACATTTCCGCTACTTTGAGCTCAATTTCAAGGTACGTACTTATCGTGAAACCAATCAAAATAATTTCTATTTCTGTAATATATCTTCCATTCTATCAAATAAGACCAAAACGAGAATACAACCATAAATACCATACGAAAATACACCTCAAAGTCGGTGTTTTAACTCTTTGACTGTCGGAGGCCCCATTCTGAAACTGTCATTCTATGTCGCAAAATTTTGGAAAAAAAAAAATTATTTTTCTCTTATGAAATGATAGAGAATCTTTTCCCGATTGTAATGACACCAAAAGTATGAAATTTGATGGAAAACTCAAGAAATTACGCTCTCGCAAAGTTAGCGATGTCAGCGACATATACGCATCGGCGATTTTGCCGACTTTGAGCCCTATTTTCGGCCAATTCCATTGTTACAGTCGACCAAACTCATAGTTATTTCTTTAGAACTCCATTTGTTCTATCGATTGAGTACAAGAAACCACCAATTTACCAATTTCAACTACCCAATAAAGTGGTCAGAAATTTGCAATTTTGCCAATTTCATGCAAAATAAAAAAGATGTAAATTTCAAAACAGGGTCTAGAATAAACAATGCAGACATTCCTGACACTAAAATAAGATGTTATCTGTTCATTAGTCACATCTTTAGGCCCCTCTTATATTTTGATTTTTTTATTCACACAAAAAATAGAAGATTTATTGTTATGCAGACTATTGCATTATTGTAAAAACAGTATAAATAATATCTGTGCACTTGTGAAAGAATGTTAGACTCACCAGTTGATATGTATTGGACGCGTGGCATGATTTGTTTACTCTTGAACATTGGCAAAAATCGAACATTTCCGCTACGTACTTTGAGCTCAATTTCAAGATCGTTTTCATCATGAAACTAATCAAAATCATCTCTAATCCTGTAATATATTTTCCATTCTATCAAATGAGACCACAAAAAAGAGAATACAACCATAAATACTATACGAAAATACACCTCAAAGTCGGCGTTTTATTCCAAAAACATGGTCAGTTTTTTTTTTCTCACTATGCACTGAGTGCTGCAGGATTTTTTTTATACTGCGCACACTGACCACACTGACCCATTCTCTCATATGTAGGCCTACCAGCTTTCTCCCGTTTGATTTGAGGCCACTAGAATTTGTGAGTATATATACGTCCGAAACACTGGCTCGTAAGACATATATATACGACCGAAACAGTCAAAGGGTTAAACCAAAAACCCAGTTGGAGTTTTTTTTTTCTCATTATGCACTGCGTGCTGCAGGATTTTTTTTATACTGCACACACTGACCACGCAGACCCATTCTCTCACACGTAGGTCTACCAGCTTTCTCCCGCCAGATTTGAAGCTGCTAGAATTTTGGCGTATTAATACATCACCGACACTGGCTTGTAAACCGTACCTATACGTCACAGTGAAAGGGTTAGGAGTGTAAATGCTATACAGTAGGGCCCTGTTTTACAGCATTCTGCTAATACGGACATTTCAAATTAGTATGACCAAAACTCCCTATACGGCTCCCCCTGTCTTTCTAATACGGTCACCGCTCCCCACCCGGAGGAAACACCTTCTCCAATATTCATTCAATCACTCTCTTGCCAGAAGCATGCTGACATGACAGTTCAGATGGCCCTCGAAACTGCTACATCCTCATGATGAGCTTTATCAAGCTATGCAGAGGATACTTTTTACAAATAAATACACAATACTCATGGAGAATGAGGTAAGAACCTTATGTCAGGTGCTGATGACCCAAGCAGACAAGCACTTCAGTTGGATTCCTAGTCCATTACTTAGGTTGGAACAGTTGTTTGATTATGGGTTGGGTATTTCCCATTTAAAATAATATCCACACTAGTTCTGCTCAACAGAATCTGCAGTGTCAATGATCATTGATTCTTTAATAATAGGTCTGGCATTTTTCACGCCATAAAATGTTTTGTTTCAATGAATAATGCACACTGTGTTAAATGTTACAAGTGCACTTGTATTACCAAATTCTGGTGCCAAAGCTCTGTGCTTCTCCTATTCTATGTTTGTCGCAGCCTGCACATGGAATGGTGCATACACTAGAAATACTGCTATATGATTTGTGTTTTAGGTCTGGTAATATCATGAATGGTTTTTGATGTGATAACAGCTTTGTTTGTATCACTTCTCTTCAGTGTTTTGGTGAGTAGATCTGCAGTGTTGCCTGTTGGAAACATGAGCTTGACTCAATTACTGTCTTTTTTTTGCAAATAAAAAGGAATTTTTTTGTCCTCTGCCTGCAGTTTTTGATAAAGTGCAACAAAAATTGTAGTGCAGAAATGATGATACTAATAGTGTCAAATAACTTCTAAAAATTTGAGGCTATACAACTCTCAAAAAGAAGCCAATAAAGACCCATCATTTTGACTTTGTCATAACAGAAGAAATGAATAGAATTTTTATTAGTGTTTTCATGGTAAACATTAAATTTCAGCTGTTGATCAATCTTAAGTAGAATATCATCTAGAAAGGAAAGTGTGTTGTGTCTCTTCTTCAATAGTAAATTGTAAGAAAGGTACAACATAGTAAAGATGGTTCCTGAGGTTTCAAGGTTAAATCTTCCAGGTGTAATAATGAGCATGCTGTCCACTTAGAATAGTCAGGTGATAGTTGATGGGATGATGCCAGAAGAGTGTCCTGCCTGAAGGGACTCCATGTAGAAGTTTGTAAGCACTGTACGGCACTAATGGGGAACCCAATTACCATGCTGAACTTCCATCTTAACATCAATGATATATAACATGAAATTTTGGTACAGAGGACATCTCAACTACTCACAATATACATACATACATCTATACAAACAAATATATAAATAATTAAAATAAAAATAGAAATTAATAATTCGCTAAATAAATAAATTAAATTATGGCCAGTGTGATGGATATATATATATATATATATATATATATATATATATATATATATATATAGGTAGATATAGGTAGATGGGACAAAAAGAAAATGGCAACAGCAAGTAAGAGAGAGGTAAAAGTGTATAAACTAAGGGAGGAGGAAGCTAGGGTGAGATATAAGCAACTATTGGCAGAAAGGTGGGCTAGTGCAAGTAGGAGTAGTGGGGGGGTTGAAGAGAGTTGGGATAGTTTTAAAAATGCAGTATTAGAATGTGGGGCAGAAGTTTGTGGCTATAGGAGGGTGGGTGCAGGAGGAAAGAGGAGTGAGTGGTGGAATGAAGAAGTAAAGGGTGTGATAAAAGAGAAAAAGGTAGCTTATGAGAGGTTTTACAAAACAGAAGTGTTAATAGAAGAGCAGAGTATATGGAAAGTAAAAGAAAGGTGAAGAGAGTGGTGAGAGAGTGCAAAAGAAGAGCGGATGAAAGAATGGGAGAGGCTCTGTCAAGAAATTTTGCTGAAAACAAGAAAAATTTTGGAGTGAGATAAACAAGGTAAGAAAGCCTAGGAACGAATGGATTTGTCAGTTAAATACAGAGTAGGGGAGTTAGTAGATGGGGAGCTGGAGGTATTGGGTAGATGGCGGGAATATTTTGAGGAACTTTTAAATGTCGATGAAAAGAGGGAGGCGATAATTTCATGTACTGGCCAGGGAGGTACAACATCGTTTAGGAGTGAAGAAGAGCAGGATGTGAGTGTGGGGGAGGTGCGTGAGGCATTACGTAGAATGAAAGGGTAAAGCAGCTGGAATTGACGGAATCATGACAGAAATGTTAAAAGCAGGGGGATATAGTGCTGGAGTGGTTGGTATTTTTGTTTAATAAATGTATGAAAGAGGGAAGGTACCTAGGGATTTACAGAGAGCATGTATAGTTCCTTTATATAAAGGGAAGGGGATAAAAGAGTGTAAAAATTATAGGGGAATAAGTTTACTGAGTATACCAGGTAAAGTGTATGGCAGGGTTATTATTGAAAGAATTAGAGGTAAGACAGAGAGTAGGATTGCAGATGAGCAAGGAGGCTTTAGAGTGGGTAGGGGATGTGTAGATCAAGTGTTTACAGTGAAGCATATATGTGAACAGTACTTAGATAAAGGTAGAGAGTTTTTATTGCATTTATGGATTTAGAAAAGGCATATGATAGAGTGGATAGGGAGCAATGTGGCAGATGTTGCAAGTTTATGGAATAGGTAGTAAGTTACTGAAGGCTGTAAGAGTTTTTATGAGGATAGTGAGGCTCAGGTTAGGGTGTGTAGGAGAG
>WNWK01009737.1:67500-70000 GCA_009830355.1 Cherax destructor
ACAAAGATTGGCTATGAAATCACAGGAACTATTGTAAATTGTAATTATCAGAACATAAAAATTATATAAATTAAAATGAAAACTAGAAAAAAAAGTATATCGGCAATACTTCTGCAAGCGGCAGGACTTGATGTTGCCGTCAGGTAAGCATCCAGCACCAAATTGGCGGGCTTATATCTCGGTAAGTATTGGCCCTAAATATTTTTTTTTAGCCTATCCTGTTTATAAAAATGCGCTCTTCATTTAAAAAAAAAAATGATTTTTTTTTTCAAAATATTCGGGGCAGTACGCAGGTGAACATATATCTACGTGTGGACAGTTTAAGGGTTAAGTCTCCAAATCTTACAAAAATAATAATGCAATTGTTGTTCAATATTGTTACAATGCATGTTTTTTCTGTTGCTTAAGGCTAAAAATTCAACAGAAATAATATTTCTTACCTTAAATTGTGGTTGCTGGTGTTTGTCAATGAGGAAGTTGGTCAGTCAAGTTAGTAAGCCAGTCAAGTCGGTAAATCAGTCAAGTCATTCAGTAAATCAGTCCAGTCAGTAGATCAGTCAGTCAAGTAAATCATTCAGTAAATCAGTCAAGTTAGTAGGTCAGTCAGTAATTCAGTAAATTAGTTGTCATTAAATCCGTCAAGTGAGTAGGTCAGTAAGTCAGTCAGTCAAGTCATTCAGTAAATCAGTCCAGTCATTCAGTCAAGTCAGTAAGTCAGCCAGTCATTAAATCAGTTAAGTAAATCAATCAAGTCAGGTCAGTCAAGTCAGTAAATCAGACGACAGCCCGGGTTATTCATTGCACAAGAACGTATATTTATTTCGCTCTTTTTAATCGCACAAACGAATGCTTCATTAAGGCCATAAGCTCTCGCCATGTCCACCACACAGGCACCACATTTAAGCTTATCTAATACGTATCTTGATTTTCTTCATAATTCCAAGACTTGCACATTTAAACTTTGTTTTTCCACTTCCTGCATCATTTGCATGCCTCCTGGATGCCATGGTTCCTTGGCAGATGCAGTGTATGGTAATGAAAAGACCAACACCCGATTCACAGACAATGTTGGGTACCATACTGGACACTTATATACAGAGCACTGGGCCTCCCCACAAAAGACAATGGCTTGACCCATGGGCAGACTGCCTAGCGCTCATTACAAAGAGGGGAAAATCTCCACCAGCCAACTTGCGGCGTTGAAATTTTTTCCCTACCGAGAAGCAGAACCTTTTAAATTGAATTTTATGAAGTGTGAAACAAAAATATGCTGCAATTTGACAATACAGCCTCTCCTCACTTAACGATAGAGTTCCGTTCCTTAGACCACATTGTTAAACAAATTTGTGGCTAAGTGAGGAGCATACTATAATGGTAGTGAGTTTGTGTCAACCATTTTTGATATTGTTTTAATGTCACCTTTGCACCATTTATACCATTTCTGGTATATTTTTAAATGTTTATACTGTAGTATACTGTATATTGAAATAAACAGAATAGAGGAAATCAGCTCTACTATACATTATTTACGTATGAATAGTTGTCAGAGAGCCTGTCGTAAGTCCGAGGCTGTAGTGTAATGCAGAAAACATTTTAAAGGAAACCATTTTAATCGACGGTCTACTGTACATACATACTTATATACGTATATATATACAGTGGACCCTCGGTTTTCGTTGAAAATTCTTTCCAGAATGCTGTTTGAGTGCTGTTACCTAACGAATTTATTCCCATAAGGACAAATGTAAATTAGATTAGTCATTTCAGACCCCCAAACATACACTTACAAAAGCACTTAGGAAAATATACTCACATAATTGTTCGAGTTTGGAGGTGAACGAAAACCGAGGGTCCACTGTTGTTCAGAGGGGTAATGCATGCTGTATTCTGGGCACGCGCCCCAGCTCAGAGGAGCTGGATGAGATTTTTGCATTATAATCAGTGACAAACATGTAACAATATGTACTAGACATGTATCTCTCACACCTTGTGTACTGTATATGCCATCTTTATATCAACAATGTACCTATCTCTTAAATCTTTTTGTACCATATATTTTTTTTTTTTCAACAAGTCGGCCGTCTCCCACCGAGGCAGAGTGACCCAAAAAGAAAGAAAATCCCCAAAAAGAAAATACTTTCATCATCATTCAACACTTTCACCATACTCATACATAATCACTGTCTTTGCAGAGGCGCTCAGATACGACAGCTGAGAATAGTCTCTCCCAGCTGTCACTATCCCAGACCCCTCCTTTAAAGTGCAAGCATTGTACTTCCCATTTCCAGGACTCAAGTCCAACTAAATCAATTAACTGGTTTCCCTGAATCCCATCACAAAATGTTACCCTGCTCACACTCCAACAGATCGTCATGTCCCAAAAACCATTCGTCTCCATTCACTCCTATCTAACACGCTCACACATGCTTGCTGGAAGTCCAAGCCCCTCGCCGACAAAACCTCCTTTACCCCCTCCCTCCAACCTTTTCTAGGACGACCC
>WNWK01009738.1:0-74623 GCA_009830355.1 Cherax destructor
GGACCCGTTTTATGGTTAGTTGAAAGGGGAAGGGGGCACGGGGTAGGGGACACGTGTGGGGCAGAGGTCATAGGTTATGTTGATGCACAAATCTGTTAGTTACATCTGTAGAAAGTCTGAGGGGGGTGGTGAGATAGTGGTGAGGTTTAGTATGTTAACAGGTATGGAAGAGAATAAACGTAAGTCCTTGTTGCTGAGGGGGAAAGGTTGGGGGGGGGGGAATTGGGGGAGAGAGGGGTTGGTCATGTGTTCGTTTTTTAAGGTTTGTGGTATAATTTTTAGTAATGATTTAGGGAGGGCCAGGGTGGAGAATTCGAAGGGGGTAGTGGATGGGGCTTTGGCAGGATGGGGGGTTTGGGGTTTCCCAAGGAAGCTTTATTGAAAAGGGGTGGTATGATTAATGATGATTTATAGTAAACTTTGGTTCAGAGGGGAGTGTTTCCTCTAGTTGAGGAAGACTTGCTTAGACTGGAAAAAGGTGTTTTGAGTTTTATAGGGGGGGAAGGGTAGGCATTGGTTAAGTAGGGGGTTTAGAAACAAGAGTGAAGTGGGGAGGTTTGGGTTTGGTTCCTTTGAGAAGGCGCCTGAGAAGTTTTTTTCTGAAGAAAGAGTTTTTGCTGATGGGAGGTGGGGGGTAGGAAAATAGGGGGAATGAAGGAAGTGAGGAAATGGTGGGGGGGTAAAGAGCTATAGAGTGCGAGAAGGTCATTAGGTTTCTGTTAGTGGTACGTGAACCTGCTAAGGTTAAGTTAGTAGGTTGGATGGGGATTAGTAGTAATGAGGTGGTGTTGAAAGGGGAGGCATTTTTTCCCCTTATATGGGTGGAAAAGTTTTGGGTTTGGTTGAACAAAGTCAAGGTGGCTCCGAAAGTTGGGGAAATTTGGGTTATAGGTTTTTGCACGACATATTCAGGGGGGGAAACTATTTATTAGGGGTTTGCAAGAGATGGGGTTTGTCCGAAGGGGGAATATGAGACGGCATTTCATGCGGTGTTTTTTTGTAGAAGCTTGGAGTTGGTAACATTATGGTTGCACAGGGTATTGGGATGGATGGGGGGAAGTATCGGTTTACGTGCTCTGATTTTAGACTGAGTAAATTTTCCCAAAGGCGTTTTAGGGCTATAACATACATTATGTTAGACTATTTGTAAAATATATGGTGCATGAGAGAGGTGGAAGGGGTAATGATGGTAAAGGGTTCTAGCTGCGGTATTTGTTAAAACGAAATATAGGAATGAAGTATATAAACAGGCGGGGCCCGGGCCCTTTAAGTCGTTGGACCGATTGCTTAAAAGTCCCCCCCAAAGGGGACCCCCGGCCTGAGGAACCCCTCCCTGGGGGCACCCCCGCCTGGGAACCCGCGCCTGACCAATTAAAAGAAACCTTACCCCCTACCGGTTTAAAGGACTTAAACCGGAAAACAATTTTATGTAATTATCAGTTTTTAAGATCAAAATAAATAAAACCTTTTTTTCCTTTAAAGAAACAATTTGGGGTTTTTTTAAAAAAATTTTAAATTCAAAAACCACCAATAAGAAAAAAAAGGCTCAAATTGGGGAACCCCCCGCCTTTAACCATATAAATTTAATCCTACAATTATATACTGTATATTTTTAAACCTACAATTATATTCTGTATATCACAACAACACTGAAAACAACCATCTACATAATGTATGTACACAATAAATTAATGTCTTGCCTTCACGGAATTACAATGGAACCATCCACATATAGACGACTCTTTTATTATTACAGTACATTGACCCGGTATCCCTGGATACCACCGCTATCCTCCCACTCCCCACCCCACCCTCCCCCTCACCTCACATAACAACAGGGTATAGAACAGACTTTTGATATACATTACTATTTTCAATCACCTGATGCAACAGGCTAAATATACTTGCCCCATAACATCATGGATCTATGTACCACATTACTATCTGTTTTAATCTACGATTTCACACCAAAACTATTTTATCGCTGAACACAACATCTCTGGTAATTATAGCCATGGCAGTCACCTTGCTCATGACTTTCTTGCATCTTTAACACAAAATAAGGTTAATCAACCCTTATCCACATACACGTACAGTGTCTTCTACATTGCCCCTAGGTAAGCCCCCTTTAATTACCCCTTTTAATATATGAACAAAAAAGAATAAAGCATGATAAAGAAAATGATACCCCTACCCGGGCACCCCGCTCCCCCCCCTCTTTCATTTTTCGCTACCCACCTCTATGCACCACACCCTCCACAAAAGTCATGTCCCGTGACATACATCCTTGAGTCACCCGTCACCTCACTACCCCACCCTCCCCCACGTTTCAATCATCTTCCACATCCTCGAGCGTACCCCATCTACCCTTTTCATCCACCACTTAATTCTCCCACCTGCAGACAAGCCCATTTAAGAGAATCCCTCACCTTACCCCTAGTAAATCCTTTATTGTCATATTCTTATAGCTTTCCTGAGAAAGGGACATCCCACGACCTCCCAAAAAATTTCCCTATTCCTACATCTTGTGGATACATGCTACCCGCATGGCCCTAATCCGCACATCCCCTGTCACCTCCCCCATCACCCATGACACATACAGGAAATCCACCATGACATAAAATGCCCGCCTTTTCGGCCCCACCCACCCCCAATATCCAAACTCAATGCACGTAATGTCTGTATACCCTTCCAACATACGAATAACCCCCCAATCCACACCCTTACGGTATTCAAATCTCACAGAAGTAAATGGCATGATAAGTTTTTTCCTCCATTCCACACCTGCTACACGCTGATGCCCTACCCAAACCCATCTTAAACAGTATAGCCTTTGAAGCTACCACTCCATGGAAGAACCTAACGATCACCTCCCGTACCTTCACCCTCAATTTCATCTTAGTCAACCCCCCATATCCTCCCAGTCATACACCGGATACTCCTTTCATCACCCTGCCCACCTTGCTCCCCCTCTCCCCACTTGTCCTCACATAACATTGCTTCACATACATGCACCTCACTGTGTGTCTATTGATATCAACCCCAATCCCCCTAACCTCATCCTTTGCATCACCACTTCCTTACATAACCAATGTTTACCATAACCCCATACATACCGTAAGACCTTTTTTTCCAAATCCCTAACATCCTCCGTCATCAACGGGAAAACCGCTGCAGTATGCCATAATCTACTATCGTATTCACTACAATCACACGCTGCTGCAAAGCTAGATCCCCCGGCCTCCATCCCCCCATCCTAAGCATAGCCCCTCCCACCACGTCTGACGAATTTACTCTCCTAGCTTCCTGCATGTCATTCATATAAACAATCCCACAAATCTTTAACCACTCCACCACTGGCCACCCGTATATCGCCCCCAGACCCCCTCCCACCCAATTACCTACTTCCAACAACTTAGACTTGGCCCCATTGACTGACATACCTGTCGCTTTCCCAAATATACTTATAATCCTTCCCACATTACTTAGGCCTTCTTCTCCTCCCACCAAGACAGTTGTGTCATCTACATACCCCACTATACCAGTGGCACATCCTCTTCCCTCACGCCCCTCCCGTACCCCTTCTGCAATCAGGCTATAAAAAGGGTTCTGTAGACATGCAAACAGGATTTGCAACACAGGGCACCCCTGTCGCAAACCCTTTCCCATCCTAACTTCTTTCCCTATACGTCCATTGATTTGCACTCTCACACACGCGTCCGTATACAACGTCTCTGCCCAACCTACTATTTCCTCCCCATACCCCTGCCTACGCATAAACTCCCATAACATATCTCTTTCTACACTGTCATACGCCGCTCTCCAGCCCAGGCCCAGCACTCCCCCTCCCTCTCTACCCTCTATAAACTCCCTGATCCTCCCATGGCTCTTATTCATACTGCGACCTGGGATTCCATATGTGCCCCTGCTCAATGACACCATGTAGCACACTTTTCATTCTATTACCCAACACTTTAGCAAAAATTATATAGTCAGCACACATCATCGAGAGCACTCTATAATCCCGGATTGTCACCCCACCCTCACCCTTTTTAACTAACACTACCACCCCTGTGTGCTGCGTACTTCCCATACTTCCTGTCTCTTTCATCCGATTGAACAAACGGACCATACATTCCTTTACACTCCCCCAATTCATCAAATAGAAATCATTGGGGATACCATCTATACCTGGCATTTTCTTTCTGCTCATACCCTGCACTGCCATCCACACCTCATCCTCAGTAATCACCCCCTCCATCCCCACTCTATCTTCCCTCCCCATTCCCCTTGAAATACTCTCCACCAAGATCCGCCCCTCCCTTCCCCCACTCTCACCCTTTTGCAGATTACACTCAAACCACTTGTCTAGATATATGCTCATCGCCTCTGTTGTTTCCAACCTTTGCCCTTCCACATACCCATTCACCTCATTACCCACCTCCAACCCCATTACAGTCATTCCCCTCTGCCTTTTCCTAAAATTCCCCAAGACATGTGCAGATGGCCTGTCACCCCATAACACATCATCCATTCTTCTCCACAACCTTATAGCATCAAACCTTTCATTCTTCATCTCTCGCAACTGATCTCGCAAAACCCCTATTTCTGCCACAGGGTATTTCCCTCCCCCTTCGTAACAACTATTCAGCTGCCCCTCAAGATACTTTTGCTTACCGTACCTCCAACAGCTTTCCTCTCTGCCCCTTACCTTATAATATTCCCTTATACCCGGTTTCACACACTTTTCCCACCATTCCACTATATTCTCACTCGGTTTTCCCCTAGCCCACACAGGGTCCCACCACTCACCAAAACCTGTATATCCATCCACCCCATCTAATAATCGCACATTTAATTTCCAGTAACCTTCGTACCACCTTACCATTCCCTCCCATCCTACATCCACTAATACTCCCCTATGATCTGAAAAACCCACATCTAACGTTTGTACCCTCCCCACCACCGCGTCCCTCGTTACATAAACCCTGTCTAACCGTGCTGCATACCCCCTTCTAATAAAGGTGTGTTCCACCTGCCATCCCCCCCACCACATCTACCATCCCAGCATTACCCAGAACGTCTCTTAGTACACCCAACACACATCCCGCCCCCCTCGGTTCAACATCTTTCTTCCTTATGATACTATTCCAATCCCCTCCCATGATAGTTACTGCCGGTAATCCTCCCATATGGCAAACCAAAAAATCCCTCACAAAATCCTCTTTTACCCTCCTAGTACTATCGGCAGGCATGTACACCCCTATGAAACACACCCTTACCTCTCCCCACACTCCATCCACCCTCACAATCCTCCCCCCCCCCTCCTCCCATTTCATCAACCTAAATGGGCTGGTCTCTTTTACCGCTATTGCAACTCCACCCTTTAATCTACCCGAACACGCAGCATACACACTGTAACCTTTCAATAACAAGTTTCTACCTACCCTATAATTGTGCTCTTGTAAGAAACACACATCCACAGCATATCGTCTCAGAGTCCACTCCACCCACCTACGCTTCACCTCGGCCCGAAGGCCATTTACATTAAAAGTTAAACACCGGAATACATTAGAGGGGGCTTACCTTTGGACCTTTGTGGCCTTGATACATTAATCTTTTGCTGGCCTTTGTCCTTAACTACACTCTGCATCCCTCTAGCCCCATCCGAGCCCTTGGCTCCTCCAATACCCCTGCGTGCCACATCCACCCATGGCTTTTTGCATGCTTTTTGGGCAGGCGTGAGGACGTCGTCGCTGTCAGACGCCCCCACTGACCTCTTTATTGTCTCCCCAGTCACTTCCATGCAGTCAACACTCTCCTCTTCGTGCACGGATACCCTAACCTCTCCCACCACCAAACCATTCTGCACAGGACTGTCTCCCAATGTACCGACAAGGCCTGCTAAATCCTGTAGAATAGTAACACCATCACCCACAGACTCCTCGCCCAGGGAACTTTCCAGCAGTCCCTTTGACATGTCGAGGACAGGCAACTCCAGCCCTATATCCAATGACAAATCCTTATCCTGTGACCCCACACTTGCAGTCCCCTGCGTCTCTGCAGGCAAAGTTAGGCACGCCTCTCTTGTACCATCCACAATATCACTCCACGCCCTCGTACTAGCCACCACCTCATCCTCCACACTCTTACTTAACTCCTCAGCCAGCACTTCCACCACATCCACACTCTTACTTAACTCCTCAGCCAGCACTTCCACCACATCCCGTCTGCGTGGTTGTTGAATCATCGTTTCTCACAAGCTGCAGCCATATGTTCATACGAACCACAAATCCTGCAGGTTTGCCTTTGTCCTGCATATGTCACATACACTTGCGTTTTAAAATCGGGCAGGACGACATATAATGGGATGGGCGTTCGGATCGTCATTTTCAAGGTGTATGAGCCCTCTAACAGTCCCATGTAGGGGCTCTCTGTCCACCTGCCCACTGACGTTGCGTGTATAATTCCGAAATCTTGGAAAACTTGCCTGACATCAAAGTCAGTACATTCAAAGGGAACATTTCGAAGTTTAACCCAAGAGTAATACTTGGACACATCCCTTAATTTCACCTCCAAACATGAATTTACCAGTACTGGGATGTCCTGGTATTTCTCCACAACACGGTCGTATGCCTCCTGTGTCACCATCTTCACTAAGATACGTGTAGAGCCATTTAATGCTATCCCATGAATCTCCTGATTGCCCAGACCATATGTGTCTCGCAGAACAGCCGGCAGTATCACAGCAGCATTCGTGGGGTAAACAGCACCATGTAGAAACTCTACACACACAGTGTTTACTCTCCTCCTCAGTAAAGTCGCCATTCTGCAGAAAAGTGGGTAGTTCACCAAGCTGCCACCAGGAGGCCGAACCAGCACGTCCGTCCCATACGAGAGCTGGGAGGCGAAAATGACGCCTGAGGGAACACCGCGCCTGAGGGAACACAGCGCCTGAGGAAACACCGCGCCTGAGGGAAGCAAATTTCCTAAATTTGCTTGTAACAGATAAGTGAACTGTAGATTTAAATCCAAATTAATTTCCATGAACGTGCCTATCTGTGCTCATGATAATGCGAGCACAGATGGGCATGTTTGTGGAGCAACTCGCAATGTGAACACTGACTGATGTTGTAGTGGCCAGGCTTAGGCTTGGCTACAAGTACTTCTGGCAGTTTGGGAGACACAGATGATGATCAAACTAAATGCAAATTATGTGATCAGGCATATGGTCACTGTCTTGAACACTATGTGCTTAATTGTCCACTTATTGAGGAATATAGAGATACAGTATAATAACCTATGTGACATGTCAAGATATCTTATTCATGAAATAAGATGCCAGTTGTACTAAGCAAATTTCCTAAATTTGCTTGTAACAGATAATTGAAATGTAGATATAAACCCAAATGTACAATTGTTAACCCCTTTGGGGCCTAGTGCCTAGGCCTTTTGTGTATCCATATGCTCTTGCGCTACCGTCCACAGGATGGATATGGGGTGCACAATAAACTAGCCACTTCGGTGGCAAAATCTAAAATCTAATCTGAGGGAACCCCGCACCTGAGGGAACCCCGCGCCTGAGGGAACCCCGCGCCTGAGGGAACCCCACGCCTGAGGGAACCCCGCGCCTGAGGGAACCCCGCGCCTGAGGGAACCCCGCGCCTGAGGGAACCCCGCGCCTGAGGGAACCCCGCGTCTGAGGGAACCCCGCGCCTGAGGGAACCCCGCGCCTGAGGGAACCCCGCACTAGAGTGTAATCTACTCTCGGCTTGTCAAGTACACACAAAATCAAATCAAAATCTTTATTGCCTTGTAAAGCTTACAATGTGTGGTTTATGTTATAAAATATTAATTACAAAGAAGGCCACACGAAGTACACGAAGTAAAAAAAAAAAAAGGCATCTGGAGAATGGAGTTTTTTGAAGCTGAAACTGATCAAAACTAACTTGAGATCATCAGTTCAGAAAGAACGTTTGAACAGTTTAGCAATTATGTCTATTGAGACTGAAATTATCAGGAGTTTAAACTTCGAAGGCAATGTCTTAAGCCGGTGGGAGAATTGGACCTGCCTCGCATGGGTCATTAGGCCTGCTGCAGTGTTCCTTCTTTCATATGTTCTTATAATTCTAAAAGACTTTGGAGAGAAAAAAGCTAGAAAAATAACTTTCATCTAATAAAAGGAAATAATAATATCTCTTTTTTAGTCTATGAATGTTAAGTGATTTTTAGAAGTCCAAAAAAGATAATTTGTTTCCAACTGTGCACTTAAATTCTAATTGTTTTTTCTCAACAAAAATAAATTAATATTTTAATAAATCATTTCAGTCACTAAAGCAAGTGGAATTGTGACTGAACTTTTCAGAGGTGATATACAAATGTTGTTTCTTACTTGTAGACTGATATGTATGTAATTTTATATTAAAATGTAGCTTACATCTGTTTGGTCTAATAACTCGCATGCATTTTTTAAGCGCAGAGTTTGATTACTTTCCATACATGGGGCCCACCATAATTGGTCCCAATTGGGCCCCGCAACTCTTAAGGCCGACTCTTCATACAGGGCATTTACACCTCCCGATGTATGTACCCTGTTTTTATTGTCATTATTTATATATTTATTTGTCTAAGTAGGCTGTTAATACTACAAGAATACTAAAATCTTTATTATGACATCTTCAAACACATGAAACATACAAAGTCAGGAAACGTAATGTCTATTACTCTGGAATAAGTTATTGACGAATGATGGTTCTACAAAATGTTAATAGAAATTTGCGATATTCCTTACCGTTTTGTTTTTATTGATTTCCCCCCCCCTCTAAAAAAAATCCTTAAAAAAATTCACAAAATTCAACATTTTGTATTATGCAATCTACTAACACTTCGCTTAAACGCCGCTGTATTTTAATTGTTTGTACCTTTATCTTTCATCTTATATCAACTAGAACATTGTACATCTTACCAATTTTGTAAATGGTGGAAAGTGGTATGCCCAATAGGACATTATTTATTTTGTCTATCTATCTGTTAGGCAAAAAGTCTATACAAACACAGTGAGCAATGGTCAAATGCTGCTTAAATCACAGTAAAAATTTAATTGAAATTGGACAGAGGGTAAATTATTTTTTTCGTCCCCCCCCCACGAAGGTGTCGACTGGTGGTATTTAGTGGTGTTCCATAGTAAATGAAACTGACATCAGATGCTGACAGACACAAACACGCAGACACTATCATTGAGGGAATAACAGCACATTGCTTTTACACCTCATGCGATTTTTCCACTTGTTCTCTCTAGGCTGGAATACTGCTGTACACTAACTACCCCCTTCAAGTCTGGCGAAATTGCTGACGTGGAGAGTGTACAAAGAACTTTCATGGCACACATTAAGTACGATAAGGCACCTAAATTACTGGGAACGGTTGAAGTCCCTTGATCTGTATTCCCTGGAACGCAGGCGAGAGAGATACATGATAATATACACTTGGAAAATCCTAGAGAGATTAGTACCAAACTTGCACACGAAAATCACTCCCTATGAAAGCAAAAGACTGATGCAACATTCCCCCAATGAAAAGCAGGGGAGCCACGAGTACACTGAGAGACAACACAATAAGTGACCGGAGACCAAGACTGTTCAACTGACTCCCAGCATTCATAAGGGGGATTACCAATAGACCCCTGGCTGTCTTCAAGAAGGCCCTGGACAGGCACCTAAAGTCAGTACCTGACCAACCGGGCTGTGGTTGGTACGTCAGTTAGCGTGCGGCCAGCAGTAACAGCCTGGTTGATCACACAATGTCCACCCTCAAAACCCACTCCAGGTAAACTCCAGGTAAACGTCCGCATGTGTAAGGTAATCAAACCACCCAAAACACACACATATACACACACATTCACACACACACACACGCATACACACGCACACACACTCACACAAACACATATACACACAAGAATATGCATACAAGAATAGGTGAGGCGTCCCCAGACATCATAGCTGTCACAGAAACTAAACTAAATGAGACAGTAACAGATGCAATCTTCCCACAGGGATATCAGATCCTGAGGAAAGATAGAAGGAGCAGGGGGGGAGGAGGGGGTCGCACTGCTTGTAAGGAACCATTGGAGATTTGAGGAAATGGAAAGAATGGAGATGTGTAAAGAAAGGGACTTCATAGTAGGTACCATCCAGTCTGGGGAGCAAAAGATAGTCATTGCAGTTATGTATAACCCACCACAGAACTGCAAGAGGCCAGGTGAGGAATATGATGAGAGCAACAGAGCGATGGTGGACACTCTGGCGGAGGTGGCAAGAAAAGCGCTCATGAGCAGAGCGAAGCTACTGGTCATGGGCGATTTCAACAACAGGGAGATCGACTGAGAGAACCAAGAACCACGTGGGGTCCAGAAACTTTGAGAGCCAAGATGATGGACGTGGTACTGGAAAACCTGATGCACCAATAAGTCAGGGACACGACCAGAGTGAGAGGAGAAGACGAACCAGCAAGACTGGACCTTATATTCACCCTGAACAGCTCAGATATCGAAGACATAACGCACGAGAGCCCCCTGGGAACCAGTGACCATATGGTGCTGAGCTTTGAGTACATTGTAGAACTACAGGTGGAGAGGGAAAACAGTACCGAAAGAGACAAACCAGACTTTAAAAGAGGAAACTACACGGGCATGAGGAATTTCCTGCAGGAGGTTCAGTGGGAAATGGAAATGGAAGGACAGACAATAAATGAAATGATGGAATACGTAGGGGCAAAGTGCAAGGAGGCAGAGGAACGGTTTATACCCAGAGGAAAAAGATTAAGCGGGAAGGCCAGTAAGAGCCCCTGGTTTACCCAAAGGTGCAGGGAGGCAAAGACTCAGAGTGTCAGAGAATGGAAAAGGTACAGAAGGCAAAGAACCCAAGTAAACAAAGAGATTAGTAGAAGAGCTAGAAACGAGTATGCACAAGTACATAGGGAGGCCCAGAAACAGTACGAAAACGACAAAGCATCGAAAGTTAAGTCCGACCCAAAACTGATGTACAGTCACATCAGAAGGAAGACAACAGTCACGGACCAGGTGATGAGGTTGAGGAGAGAAGATGGGGAACTCACAAGTAACGATCAAGAGGTATGTGAGGAGCTCAACTTGAGGTTTAAGGAAGTATTCACAGTGGAGGAAGGAAGGCAGCTGGATAGACAGGACGGGGTGCATCACCAACAAGGGATGTATCAAGTGCTGGAGGGCATACACACAACTGAGGAGGAGGTGAAGCAGTTACTCAGTGACCTCGATAACTCAAAGGCGATGGGTCCGGACAATATCTCCCCGTGGTTTCTTCGGGAAGGAGCTGAGAAACTGAGTGTGCCACTTACCATAATATTCAACACATCCCTTGAAACTGGGCAGCTACCTGAGGTATGGAAGAAGGCCAACGTAGTCTCCATCTTTAAAAAAAGAGACAGAAAAGAGGAACTAAACTATAGACTGGTGTCACTTACGTGTATAGTGTGCAAAGTCCTGGAGAAAATCATCAGGAAAAGAATGGTGGAGCACCTCGAGCTGAACAGGATAATAAACACCAGGCAGCACGGATTCCTGGAAGGCAAATCCTGTGTAACAAACCTCCTAGAGTTCTATGATAAAGTAACAGAGGTAAGGCAAGAGAGAGAAGGGTGGGTTGATTGCATTTTCCTGGACTGCAGGAAGGCCTTCGACACAGTTCCTCACATGAGATTAGTAAAGAAGTTGGAAGAACGAGCATGTATAACAGGAAGGGCACTAGAGTGGATCAGGGAATACCTCACAGGGAGGCAACAACGGGTCATGGTGCGTGATGAGGTATCACAGTGGGCGCCTGTGACGAGCGGTGTACCGCAGGGGTCAGTCCTAGGACCAGTGTTATTCTTGGTATATGTAAATGACATGACGGACGGGATAGACTCAGAAGTGTCTCTGTTTGCAGATGATGTGAAATTAATGAGAAGAATCACATCGGAAGAGGACCAAGCAGGACTTCAAACAGACTTGGACAAGCTTGACATCTGGTCTAGCAACTGGCTTCTCGAATTCAATTACACCAAATGCAAAGTCATGAAGATCGGAGAAGGGCAAAGAAGACCGCTGACAGAGTACAGGCGGACAAAGGCTACAAACCTCGGCAAAGGAGAAAGACCTTGGGGTGAGTATAACGCCAAGCATGTCTCCGGAGGCACACATCAACCAGATAACTGCGGCAGCATATGGTCGACTGGTAAACCTAAGATTAGCGTTCCGTTACCTTAACAAGGAATCGTTCAAGACACTGTACACCGTGTACGTCAGGCCCATACTAGAATATGCAGCACCAGTCTGGAACCCACACCTGGTCAAGCACGTAAAGAAACTAGAGAAAGTGCAAAGGTTTGCGACAAGGTTAGTTCCACAACTCAGGGGTCTGTCCTATGAAGAAAGGTTGAGGGAAATAGGACTAACAACACTGGAGGAAAGAAGGGTCAGAGGAGACATGATAACGACATACAAAATACTGCGGGGAATCGACAAGGTAGACAGTGACAGGATGTTCCAGAGAGGGAACACAGAAACAAGGGGACACAACTGGAAGCTGAAGACTCAGATGAGTTAAAGGGATGTTAGGAAGCATTTCTTCAGCCACAGAGTAGTCAGGAAGTGGAATAGTCTAGAGAAAGATATAGTGGAGGCAGGAACCATACATAGTTTTAAGACAAGGTATGATAAAGCTCATGGAGCAGGGAGAGCAGAGACCCAGTAGCGGACAGCGAAGAGGCGAGGCCAGGAGCTGAGTCTCGACACCTGCAACCACAATTAGGTGAGTACAATTAGGTGAGTACACACACACACAGACCACTAAACTATAGACCAGTGTCACTTACGTGTATAGTGTGCAAAGTCATGGAGGAGATTATCAGGAGGAGAATGGTGGAACACCTGGAACGGAACAAGATTATAAACGACAACCAGCACGGATTCATGGAAGGCAAATCCTGTGTCACAAACCTTCCCGAGTTCTATGACAAAGTAACAGAAGTAAGACACGAGAGAGAGGGTTGGGTTGATTGCATTTTCTTGGTCTGCAGGAAGGCCTTCGACACAGTTCCTCATAAGAGAATAGTGCAGAAGTTAGAGGATCAGGCACGTATAACAGGAAGGGAGAAGGGACCCAGTAGCGATCAGTGAAGAGACGGGGCCAGAAGCTGAGTGTCGACCCCTGCAACCACAATTAGGTGAGTACAATTATGTGAGTACACACAGGCCTCGATGGCATGGTGGCTAGCGCTCCTGCTTCACGCACAGAGGGCCCGGGTTCAATTCCCGGTGGGGCCGAAACATTTCGAAGTGTTTCCTTACACACACACACACACACACACACACACACATATATACAACAGGCCTAGTGTCTAATCGACATGTGCCTAGGACAAAATGGTAACTAACATACATTCACACAAACACTCGCGCGCGCACACACACACACAGAGAGAAAGATATAGTGGAGGCAGGAACCATACATAGTTTTAAGACAAGGTATGATAAAGCTCATGGAGCAGGGAGAGCAGAGACCCAGTAGCAGACAGCGAAGAGGCGGGGCCAGGAGCTGAGTCTCGACCCCTGCAACCACAATTAGGTGAATTAGGTGAGTACACACACGAGCGGGGTTCCACAGGGGTCAGTCCTGGGACCGTTGCTGTTTCTGGTAATTGTGAATGACATGACGGAAGGAATAGCCTCCGAAGTGTCTCTGTTTGCAGATGATGTGGAGTTGATGAGAAGGATTCAATCGGACGAGAACCAGGCAGAACTACAAAGGGATCTGGATAGGCTGCAGGTCTGGTCCAGCCATTGGCTCCTGGAGTTCAACCCCACCAAGTGCAAAGTCATGAAGATTGGAGATGATCAGAAAAGACCGCAGACGGAGTACAGTCTAGGGGGCCAGAGACTACAAACCTCACTCAAAGAAAAGGATCTTGGGGTGAGCATAACACCGGACACATCTCCTGAGGCGCACATTAACCAAATAACTGCTGCAGTATACGGGCGCCTAGCAAAAATAAGAACAGCATTCCGACGTCTTAATAAGGAATCGTTCAGAACCCTGTACACTGTTTACGTTAAGCCCCTAGTGGAGTATGCAGCACCAGTTTTGAACCCACACCTAGCCAAGAACGTAAGGAAACTAGAGAAAGTGCAAAGGCTTGCAACAAGACTAGTCCCGGAGCTAAGGGTTATTTCCTACGAGGAGAGGTTAAGAGAAATCGACCTGACGACATTCGAGGACAGGAGAGATAGGATGGATATGATAACGACATATAAAATGCTAAGAGAAATCGACAAGGTGGACAAAGACAGGATGTTCCAGAGATGGGACATAACAACAAGGGGTTACAGTTGGAAGTTGAAGACTCAGATGATTCACAGGGATGTTAGGAAGTATTTCTTCAGTCACAGAGTTGTCAGGGAGTGGAATAGTCTGGGAAGTGATGTGGTGGAGGCAGGATCCATACATAGCTTTAAGAAGAGGTATGATAATGCTCATGAAGCAGGAATAGTGACCCAGTAAAGACCAGTGAAGAGGAGAGGCCAGGAGCTGAGTCTCGACCCCTGCAACCACAATTACGTGAGTACATACATACACACACAGCTATGACTCGACCCCTGCAACCACAATTACGTGAGTACATACATACACACACAGCTATGACTCGACCCCTGCAACCACAACTAGGTGAGTACAACTAGGTGAGTACACACACACACACACACACACACACACACATACATACACACATACATGCACACACACACACACACACACACCCTGACACACACACACACACACACACACAGTAGAGGCCAGTGAAGAGGCGGGGCCAGGAGTTATGACTCAACCCCTGCAACCACAACTAGGTGAGTGTACACACACACATGTGTCTAGGACAAATGAAGTAAAGAGGTGAATACACACACACACACACACACACACACACACACACACACACACACACACACACACACACACACACAACAGGCCTAGTGTCTAATCGACATGTGCCTAGGACAAATGGTAACTAACACACACACACACACACACACAGTAGAGTTACAGGTGGAGTGGGAGGCAGATAGAGCTAGAAGAATGAAGCCAAACTACAAAAAAGGGGACTACGCGGGCATGAAGAACTTCCTAAATGGGGTTCGGTGGGACAGAGAACTGGAAGGGAAGTCAGTAAACGATATGATGGAATGTGTGACAACAATATGCAAGGAAGCTGAGGAGAGGTTTATACCAAAGGGAAACAGAAACAACGAAAAAGCCAGAATGAGCCCGTGGTTCACCCAAAGGTGCAGGGAGGCCAAAACCAAGTGTGCTAGGGAATGGAAGAAGTATAGAAGGCAAAGAACCCAGGAGAATAAGGAGAGCAGTCGTAGAACCAGAACCGAATATGCACAGGTAAGAAGGGAGGCCCAACGACAGTATGAGAATGACATAGCAGCGAAAGCAAAATCTGACCCGAAGCTGTTGTACAGTCACATCAGGAGGAAAACAACAGTCAAGGACCAGGTGATCAGGCTGAGGAAGGTAGGAGGGGAGGTCACAAGAAATGACCGCGAAGTGTGTGAGGAGCTCAACATGAGATTCAAAGAGGTGTTCACAGAGAAGATAGAAGGGCCTCCAGAAAGGAGGAGAGGTAGGGTACACCATCAAGTGCTGGACACAATACACACAACTGAGGAGGAAGTGAAGAGGCTACTAAGCGAGCTGGATACCTCAAAGGCGATCGGGCCGGATAACATTTCTCCATGGGTCCTGAGAGAGGAAGCAGAGGAGCTATGTGTACCCCTAACAACAATCTTCAACAAGTCTATGGAAACAGGGCAGCTACCTGAGGTATGGAAGACATCAAATGTAGTTCCAATCTTTAAAAAAGGAGACAGGAACGTAGCACTAAACTACAGACCAGTGTCACTGACATGTATAGTATGCAAGGTCATGGAGAAGATTATCAGGAGAAGAGTGGTGGAGCACCTAGAAAGGAATGAGCTTATCAACGACGGCCAACACGGTTTCAGGGACGGGAAATCCTGTGTCACAAACCTACTGGAGTTCTACGACAGGGTGACAGCAGTAAGACAAGAGAGAGAGGGATGGGTAGATTGCATATTCCTGGACTGTAAGAAGGCATTTGACACAGTTCCACACAAGAGATTAGTGCAGAAGCTGGAGGACCAGGCAGGGATAACAGGGAAGGCACTACAATGGATCAGGGAATACCTGTCAGGAAGACATCAGCGAGTCAGGGTACGTGGCGAAGTGTCAGAGTGGGCGCCGGTGACGAGTGGGGTTCCACAGGGGTCGGTCCTGGGACCGGTGCTGTTTCTGGTATTTGTGAACGAAATGACGGAAGGAATAGACTCTGAAGTGTCCTTGTTTGCAGATGATGTGAAGTTGATGAGAAGAATCCAATCGAACGAGGACCAGGCATAACTACAAAGGGATCTGGACAGGCTCAAGCCTGGTCCAGCAATTGGCTCCTGGAGTTCAACCCCACCAAGTGCAAAGTCATGAAGATTGGGGAAGGGCAAAGAAGACCGCAGACGGAGTACAGTCTAGGGGGCCAGAGACTACAAACCTCAATCAAGGAAAAAGATCTTGGGGTGAGTATAACACCAGGCACATCTTCTGAGGCCCACATCAACCAAATAACTGCTGCAGCATATGGGTGCCTAGCAAACCTAAGAACAGCATTCCGACATTTTAATAAAGAATCGTTTAGGACCCTGTACACTGTGTACGTTAGGCCCATACTGGAGTATGCAGCACCAGTTTGGAACCCACATCTAGCCAAGCACGTAAAAAAGCTAGAGAAAGTGCAAAGGTTTGCAGCAAGACTAGTCCCGGAGCTAAGGGGTATGTCCTACGAGGAGAGGTTAAGGGAAATCGACCTGACGACACTGGAGGACAGGAGAGATAGAGGGGACATGATAACGACATATAAGATACTGAGAAGAATTGACAAGGTGGACAGAGACAGAATGTTCCAGAGATGGGACACAGCAACAAGGCGACACAGTTGGAAGTTGAAGACTCAAATGAAACACAGGGATGTTAGGAAGTATTTCTTCAGTCATAGAGTAGTCGGGAAGTGGAATAGCTTGGGAAGCGATGTAGTGGAGGCAGGTTCCATACATAGCTTTAAGGAGAGGTATGATAAAGCTCATGGAGCAGGGAGCGTGACCCAGTAGCGGCCAGTGAAGAGGCGGGGCCAGGAGCTATGATTCGACCCCTGCAACCACAACTAGGTGAGTACATACATACATTCATCCATGCATTCACAAACACACACGCGCGCCCGCGCACGCACACAAGGTGTATTTTCAGAAGAGAATAAATTTACTACACAAACAACGTAGTCGCTCGTGGATACATCGTGAGCACATAATTTGTGTCTACGTATATATATATATATATATGCAAAAATATCACAGTAAACAGGTGATATCAAAATATGCAAGAAAACCACTATGAATAAATAGAAGAATTCCAAGCGCTTTCGTGACTACTCACATTATCAAGGAACTATAACAGGAAACATGACAAGAAGGGCTTATATAAGGGGCGAGACTACACCTCACAGTCACATCACACTAACAAAGACTAAAATTTTCTCTTACACGTTTAAATATATATTTTTTCAATTATATTAATGTAAAAATTAGTAATTTTGTACCAAAAGAACCTTACAAAACTTACCTAACCTTATAACAAGCACAATTAATTTAGCCTAAACCAACTAAATATATTTTATATAAGTTTACAATAATTTAATAATAAACAAACTCAATGAAATATATTTTTTCGTTAGATTCAGAATGATTTTTGCGAAATTATTGCATACACAAATTTTCGCTTGTCTTATATGGCAAGAAGAGTGTTTATGTTTCAGCCAAAATAGCAAGTTTTACCTATTAGGCACGACATATATATATGTATGATATATATATATATATATATATATATATATATATATATATATATATATATATATATATATATATATATATATATATAAATATATGAATTAAAATAAATACAGGTTTGCATACTATTATTTGCATTTTTAACTGTGCCTCTTCCTAGTTTATATATACATATATATATATATATATATATATATATATATATATATATATATATATATATATATATATATATATATATATATATATATATATATATATATATATATATATATATATATGTATGTATATATAAACTAGGAAGAGGCACAGTTGTAAAATGCAAATAATAGTATGCAAACCTGTATTTATTTTAATTCATATATTTATATATATATATATATATATATATATATATATATATATATATATATATATATATATATATATATATATATATATATATATATATATATATATATATATATATATATAATATATATATATATATATATATATATATATATATATATATATATATAAAATACTATATATAAGGTTCTCTACAACACACACTGAGACTTAACATCATGTTAAACATCTAACAGAAAACATCATCAGAAACATCCCGATCACCTTAAAAACACGCTTTAAATGTTTTATTAAACATTCTGGGTTGGTATCTAGTATCTGAAACATAGTAGTGTATACTCTGAGCATCTCATAAAAACTTTCCCTTCCATGACAAGCTAAGTCAAGTTTGGTGCCGTCACAACAAGGTTCTGGAATTTATTAGTAACTTGTATAAAACTTGCAATAACCATGGATTGATATCGATCCTAATAGCAGGATAGACACTGGACGACGTATAAAAGATACACAAAAACATTTTACAACCTGTACAGTTGGAGGAAGCTTGCTTAAGTGTTTCTACATGACACGTTTCCTCTTAAAGGTCACTAGAAGGTGTGACCTGTGCTGGTCGAGGTTGGGTCTGTGGTAATTTGTTTGTTGTTGTAGTGTGTGTTATGATGCTCTAGGGGCGTCGTGGTGTTATTTTGAGTGATGTTAGAAACTGTGATAATGAACTGATGAAATGGCGTGATTTACATTGTTTTATGTGTGTATATTCTCATCATTAGTATGAATGAACCTCAAGAATTCTTGAGTCTGTATACTTCAGACTTGCGTGTTGTCTTTTGTATTTTGGCTGTCTTGCACATTATGTAGGTGAGGATGGAATACAACTGTTGTCACTAGACTGTGGCGTGAGTAAGATCACTCGTTGAGGAGGTAGAGTGTAGTGTTGTCTGTAATGCCCAGTTCCACCAAGGTCTTGGTGAGGTCCGTCTGATCTAGACTGTCTTGGGCTACCACCAGCCGTCTCTCCCCCACCCTTGTGTTGCCCACCACCTGCAGCAGTTCCCCAAGCGTCTGGCTGCGAGGACTCGACACCAACATCAACGAGTCATCTGGTAACTTGAAGTAGACGATGATGTCCTCCCCAGCCTCAGGCTCTTCTTTAATAGCGTCACCTTCCTGCCTTGAGCTCTCAGTAAGTTCAGTGTCTCTCTTGTCACAAAGTTCAGGTTTGGTTATGGAGGAACTTTCATTATCCTCTTCTTGCACTGGAATGTCGACACGTTCAGTAAATTTACCGCCATTATCAAGTTTTTCTTGCAATGAGCTTTCTTGTTCGTTCACTTTATATTCACTACTTTCTTGAGTTGAATTTTCGGAAGGTTCTGTCCAGTTACTATTACTGTCAGTCACTTTATGTGAGGAACAATCTACAAAAATCACTTTATTTTTATCATTTCCCTCTTGCTCTGAATTTTCCTCCTCTTCACTAATGCCACTGTCATTTCCAAGTTGACATTCTTGTAAAGAGGCTCCAAGAAGCTTCATAAATTCAGAGTTCCCTTCAGGTTGAAGTTCACTGTTCCCCGAGTCTAAGACTTGCCCTGGTTCTGACCTGCCGTAGCGCGTGCCCGGGCGAGACTTGAGAAGTCCGTCTCTGGCATGCAGCAGGAACTCGGCCAGTGGTTTACCTTCTATACTGACAGTGACAGTATGCGTTGGAGTCTCACAATTCGGGCTAGTCACTCTACTACCATTGTAGTCGTCGGCCTCTGGCAGGTTCTTCATCTTTGTGTCGATCACATCGAAAGTTCTGCTTCGGATCAAAGGCGGGGGTTCGAACCCCGTATCCTTGTTATTGCTGGAGTCCGTCGTGGTCGTCGCTGTGCTGATAGCCGGGAGCGGTTGATATTTAGCGATTCTGGAGCTTTGAACACGAGATGGAGGCGACGTCCTTAGATGCCTGTCAATATCCTCATTTCCTCTGGTATTAAGCTTGTTAAATGCATACGTAGAGCGTAGGCTCACAGTGGAACCTCCTGCTGATGACGACGCTTGAGAGGAAAAAATTTCTCCCCTAGACCTAAGCGCCCGAACGTGCCCATCGGTACTGGTCCCCCTTCTGAGGGGTGGCACCAGGGGACTGCCGGTGTACGAATTGCGACTAGAGATAGACCCTCGAATGCTCCTCTCTAGGTAACTCTTATCTACGCTATACACATCCGATTTGGCGCTACACGAGGACCTAAGTGAGACCCTGTCGATGTTCCTGGAGGAGGAGCGGTTGAGAAGAGCCTTCCTCAGGGAAGAGTTGGACTTAAGGCGCTCTAGCTCTGCAGGTGTAGGATGCCAGTCCCGGGGAGCCGGAGGGTCATACCACCGGCGCTCCGCCGTCATGCTTCACCTGCAGGAAGGAAGGAGACACGGGACATTAAGGCAAGTCATGTGAGGTAACTGGTGTTATCATCAACGTCATCCATCCATCACTTTTACAGTCTTCAAATCTACTCTCACCATCCATATTGTCACTATCCATGAGATCGCAAACTTTGAAAGGATCAAGAGCCCAAAAGCCTGTATAATACACAGACACACACACACACATAGGTTAAAGAACCTAAGAGCAAAACGGGCATGACATCAAGAACAGGAACATCAGCAACCAGCGAGGGGACAGAAGGAAGAGGAGATAATTCATACACAGACACCCTGTCAGACCACTGGAGGGCCTAGGAAAAGTTGAGTGAAAGTGGCAGGCCGTTGGGTACAAGGACAGGTCCCCTGTAGAGGCATTATCAGACCTTCGAGAGATCAAGGGAATGTTAAGGAAAGCAGCAATTTAGATATTTAAATCGGATCATGAGATATGAAAGGAAATGCAATGAGAGGATGAAAGGGAGAGGTCAATCTTTGTTCATGGGCTTCGGGAGGCCAAAGGAGCAACTTATGAAGAAAGACGACAGGGTAAGGAAAAAAGGATCGAAAATATCTTGAAAGAAATTTTCAGAGAATAGGGGGGTTTTTAAGGAGAATAAACAGTCCAGTCAAAATGATTTTCAAATCAGAAATGGTATGAAACAGGATCCTGCAGAAGAAAGAAAGCACAACTAAGAGGCTCATCAAATTACCAATATGAGTACCTAGACCAAAACCACAACAGAACACGAGAAGAAAGACAAAAACTGAGAGAGAATGAAAAGATGAAAGGGGCAGGAAAGAGAGTCATGAATGGAGACAGGCAGGGGAACCCAGACTCAAGAGGAAGAGCAAACAAAACCTCCCTCAGAACCACCCACAGAAGACCCTCAACTTCGAGAACCCCACCACATCCAAATAAATTAACCGAAAACAACCCACACTTTATACCCACAGCCCCTATCCCCACCACAAACTCTACCTTCACAGCAGCCCCCCATTGTATAATGCCAGGTCTCACACTCCCCCAACCCCCACAAACCTCCCCAGAAAACAGTATTAGAAAAAGAAAATGAAGGTATGGTACACCAACATAGACGGAATAATGTAAAGAGTGGCATGAAAGAATCATGGAAACATTCCCAGACATCATAGCGCTCATGGAAACGAAGCTAATGTGGGATAACAGATGCAATCTTTCCATCTGGATATCAGATCCTGAGGAAAGATAGAGTGAGCAGAGGGGGAGGAGGAGTTGCACTGCTCATCAAAACCTAGTGGAGATTTAAGGAAATGGAAGGAATGAACAGAATGGAAGCAAGAAGTACATAGTAGGAACACTTCAGACTGGGGGTCCCAAGGTGGTGATTGCAGTAATGTACAACTTGCCACAGAATAGCAGGAGGCCAAGACAAAAGTATAATGAGAGCATCAGAGCAATGGTAGATACACTAGCTGAGGTGGCCAGGACCCATATGGGTAGGATAAAGTTACGAGTTGTGGGTGATTTCAATCACAAGGAGAGTGACTGGGAAAACCTGGAGCCACATTGGGGGAAAAGAAACATGGAGAGCTAAGATGATTTAGGTGGTCCTGAAAAACCTCATGCATCAACATGTCAGGGACACTACCAGGGAAAGAGGAGAGGATGAACAAGCAAGACTGAACCTCATATTTATCTTAAGTAGTTCTGGCATTAAGGACATAACATATGAAAGGCCCCTCAGAGCTAGTGATCACGTGGTCCTCAGCTTCGAATACAGTGTCCCATAGCTCGATCGCTAGAGCACTCAGCTCACACTCTGAGGCCGGAGATCGAATCTCCTCCGGTAAGGCTGGAAAACATTAGGGTTGTGTTTCCATAAGACACCTGCTGTCCCTGTCTCTGTTCACCCATCAGTTTAAAATGGGTACCTGGGTGTTAGTCGACTGGTGTGAGTCGCATCCTGGGACAAAACTGACCTAATTTGCCCGAAATACTCAGCATAACAAGCGGCTTTCTATATAGTAGTATGTCATTGATGTCAGCTAGGACTGTATACCTTGTACATGTACTTGTAGTAAATAAAGATATTATTATTATATTATTATTATTATTATTAAAAGGGGAGAGTGAAGCAGCACGAGTAGGATAGGAGAAGCCAAACTGCAAAAGAGGGGACTACACAGGCATGAGGAATTTCCTGCATGAGGTACAGTGGAAAAGAGAACTGGTGGCAAAAAAAAAAAACCAGTAAATGAAATGATGGAACATGTGACTACGATATGCAAGGAGGCAGTGGAGAGGTTTTCGTACCCGAGGGCAACAGAAACAATGGGAAGACCAAAACGAGCCCTTGGTTCACACAAGTGTAGAGAGATCAAAACTAAGTGAGCTAGAGAGTGGAAAAATTATAGAAGACAAAGGACTCGGAAAATAAAGAGATTAGCCAAAGAGCCAGAAATGAATATGAATGAATAAGGAGGGAGGCACAACGGCAATACGAGAATGACATAGCATCGAAAGTCAAATTTGACCCAAATTTGCTCTACACTTTTGTACATTGTGTGGCCTCTTGAGGCGGGACAATGTGTCGTGGGGTCGAATCCTGGCCTGCCGCAGTTTGGTAAATGATTCAAAACCACTTGTTTCGTGGTTTCATTGCTATATAGATTGCTTGTGGAGGCGGGTATTCAAACAGGAGGAGGCTGAAATTAATGCTTGAGCATACATCTGCCACGAGTGTCCTCGCAACATGAAGCTAGCCTACTTCGCTAGGCTCATGTTGTTTGTAGGATCGATGGCTCAGATGGCAGGGTGACATGTACATATCAACCTTAAACTTAAGGAATGATACAAGAGACAAGAAACTCAGGAAGAACAAAAAAAAACATAAATGAAATTGAAAGAAACCCAAAAGATTTCTGTTTTATGCCAAATCTGAAGCGAAAACAACATCCAGTATTGGACTACTGCTTAGACGAGATGGGTCCTACACACATGACAATGAATGAGTTACTAAAGTCCCAGTATGACTCGGTGTTTAGTGAGCTGCTAACCAGACTATGAGTCGACAACCTAAATATTTTTTTATGATTAAGGCTCAGATTTTTTTTCAATTCAAACATCTCTGATATTATCCTAACACTACATGACTTCGAAAAGACAATGAATGACATGCCCAAACACTCTGCACGAGGCCCAGACTCATGGAACTCCGTGTCCATCAAGAACCTTTAGCATTCTATTGAGACACAGGAATCATCCCACAGTCACTTTAAACAACAGACATAGACCCACTCCACAAAGGGGGCAGTAAAGCAATAGCAAAGAACTACAGACCAATAGCGCTAACGTCCCATATCATAAAAATCTTTGAAATGGTTCTAAGAAGCAAGATCGCCACTCATCTAGATACCCATCAGTTATACAACCCAGGGCAACATGGGTTTAGAGAAGGCCTGTCCCAACTACTGGATCACTATGACAAGATCTTGGATACTCTATAGGACAAACAAAATGCAGATGTAGTATACAAAGACTTTGCGAAAGCCTTCGACAAGTGCGACCATGGTGTAATATCGCACAAAATGCGTTATAAATGAATAACAGGAAAATTTGGTAGATGAATCTGTAGCTTCTAACGAATAGAACATAAAGAGTAATAGTAAAGAAAGTAAAGTCTGAGGCAGCCACAGTGAAAACCTCGGTTTCGCAAGGCACAGTACTTGCGCCCATCCTGTTCCTCATCCTTATATCTGACATAGAGAGAGATGTGTCTTCCTTTGCAGATGACACCCGAGTTTTCATGACAGTGTTCTCCATCGACGACACTGCAAGACTCCAAGTGGACCTCAGCCAAATCTTTAAATGGGCCGCAGAAAACAACATGAAGTTCAATGAAGAGAAATTTCAATTACTCTGATATGGAAAGCTCCAGGAAATTATGTGACTATTCACCCGGTTTTTTTGGCCTGATATTTTCCCTCTCGTCTGCTCTCCTGATTCTGGCAGAGGTGTGTCATGGGGAACCAGTTTTGTTTACAAAAGATTACTGTGAGATGCGGGTGATAATGTGATCTTTTCTTCTAAGTAGAAGTTAATAAATAAAACCTTTTCTTTTTCTTTTCACTCCTCCTGGAAAGTGTACTGCTGCAATTTTTTTTTTGGTGTCACATAAAGTTTGGTCTGTCTTGCAACTTACTGAGCTTTGGGGTTACTTCACAAAAAGGCACTTCTCATATTACTATGTACAAAAGTAACTTGCTAGTTTATAAGGATGATTGATGAAATTTAGGTAAAATGCATCAACGTCAGTGCGTGGCCACAGCTGTGCTGTGATGGTACCTTTTCCTAACATAGTTGTGTAAGAGAGTGACTGTGGGCTCGTTTGGCATAGAACTTGATCACTTTTATGTTAGGCGAGTTTCACATGTACGCAATCTAGTAACCTCAGGTTGTTAATATTGCATATTTGTAGTGCCAAAAGACCATGATGGTATGACGGTAATTCCCCAGTTATAATGTTGCCCGTTGCCTCAGACCTTAGGGTAGGGTTTATTTTATTTCTTTTTCCTTTTGCCTAGCGGTGTCCGTGTGGATCCTGCTAGCAGAGTGAGACCTATGGTCTAGGGGTGTTATGCAGGGTTCTGCATTACATTGTAATGTATATATAGTGGAAAAGCGTGCCATAATTTGTATGAACTGTGACATAATTGTAAATCATAAAGTATGAACTATGGATAAATGTAACCCATTGTTTTATAATTCATACTGTGCATTTGGGGGTACTGTAAAATAGTTTAAACTGTGAAATGTAAGGAAAGCCTGCCAGGTACGTATTTTCCAGCGGTGTTTTGGTTAGGGGGTAAGCATGGGTGAGAGAGCTTGGCGGGGAGAGTCACGTAGAGGCAGCATGGTGGAAGATGCGGTCCAGTCGCCGGGGGTTTGAGCAAATCTTAAGTTCTATTGGGATAGCGATGAAGAAGTTTCTTGGCAATGGGTTCAGCTATGTTGTAGAAGCCGTTGTTCTTGTTGAAGTTGTTGGATATACAGATAAGTGATGATTCCAGGATTCTTCGGTATTGAGTGTTTTCTTCTCTGGCGATGAGTCTTGCGTTTCTGTAGTTGACTAAATGATTGTGTGAATTTCGGTGTTGAACACAGGAATTTCTTGGGTCATCAGATCTGCCTGGTACTGGTGTTCTGAAATACGTGTTTGGAGGTCTCTGGATGTTTCACCGACGTATAATTTGCTGCAGTCATTACAAGGGATTGTGTATACCCCTGCAGTGGATTGAAGCTTGTCCTGTCTGTTACTGGTAATGTCCTTGATGGTGGTGGATGTGGAGGTGGATACTCGGAATGAGGTATTGGAAAAAATGTTGGAAACGTGTTTGGCAATGGAGTTGGTGGGGAGGACTATGTATCTCTTCTCGGCAGTGTCTTCTCTGGGTGTGTTGAAGATGTTTAATGCCCGTCGTCTGCAGTTTCTAGTGAAGTGACGAGGATAGTGAAGTTTAGAAAAAACTTGTTCAATAAGGGAGCATTCTTCCTCAAGGAACTCACTGCTGCAGATTCTGAGTGAGCGCAGGAAAAAACCTATAATTACACCATGTATAGTTTTGGTGTCGTGGTGAGAGTAGAAGTGGAGAAGATTGTGTTGGTTGGTAGGTTTTCGATAGACTCTAAAATGAAGTTCATGGTCGACTTTGCAGAGAAGAACATCAAGGAAAGGAAGAGTGTTGTCTACTTCTTCTTCTAGTGTGAACTGGATTGATGGCTCAACCTGGTTGAGCTTGTGTTGGAGAGCTTGAACGTTGAAGCGTCTGGGAGTTATGATGAGAATGTCGTCAACATAACGGAGCCAGGTGACAGAAGAGGGAATAATAGTGGAAAATCGCTCGGCTTCCAAATGTTCCATATATAGGTTCGCAAGGACGGCACTAAGTGGCGATCCCATGGGTAGTCCAAAAGTTTGCTGAAAGAGTTGATTTTCGAAAGAGAAACATGTAAAGCCCACACATAGTTTAACAAGGTCGATGAAATCGCTGGCTGGAAGAGGAAGATCAAGCGAGTCGTCAATTTTCCTGCGCAAGAGATCAATAGCTTGTGTAGTAGGTACTTTGGTGAATAGGAATGTTACATCAAGGCTGGAGAGTTTCTTGTTCCTGATGTTGATGTTGCGAATGCGATTGAGAAGGTCACCAGAGTGTTTGAGATGTGCTGGACTGATAGTGCACGTTTTTTCTAAACTTCACTATCCTCATCACTTCATTAGAGACTGCAGACGACGGCCATTAAACATCTTCAACACACCCAGAGAAGACACTGCTGAGAAGAGATACATAGTCCTCCCCACCAACTCCATAGCCAAACACGTTTCCAACATTTTTTCCAATACCTCATTCCGAGTATCTACCTCCACATCCACCACCATCAAGGACATTACCAGTAACAGACAGGACAAGCTTCAATCCACTGCAGTCATTACAATCCCTTGTAATGACTGCAGCAAATTATACGTCGGCGCAACATCCAGAGACCTCCAAACACGTATTTCAGAACACCAGTACGCAGGCAGATCTGACGACCCAAGTAATGCCTGTGTTCAACACCGAAATTCACACAACCATTAAATATATAAATCAGACACATATGAGGAAACGTTTCGCCACACAGTGGCTTCATCAGATTTTTTTTTTTTGTCAGACTGTAATTTTGTTATGGCGGCAAAAGTCGGTGATTTTAGACTATTTTTCTTAGCTTCTTCTTTAAGTTTCTTAGTCAACATTTCCTTCCTATGAGGGCATTTGGCTGCAAGGGTGTGGTGAGTGCCCTTGCAGTTGAGGCAGGTAGGAGTGGCATTGGTGGTACAGGCTCAGGCTTTGAAATCATGTCCTTCCTTGCTGCAGTTGGATCAGAATTTCTTGTCCTTAATTAATGGGGCAGTCGGTCGTTGTATGAAGGTAAGAGTAGCAATTCCAACAGGGAGAGACGTGGGCGAAACGTTCTGGTTATATTTGTCGTGGATGTATGTGGTAGAGATGAATGATTCAGAGAACCGACAAGTTATAAATTAGACACATATGCAACACTTGGGTATCTTTATTGAGGAAACGTTTCGCCACACAGTGGCTTCATCAGTCAATACAAAGTAGAAAGGTGTAAGGAGAGGAGGAGTTTGAGGTAATCAGTCCCTCGGCCTGGAGTCGATGTGTTCAGTCCATCAATCTGGAAGAAAGTACAGCATATGTCCGTAGAGGTGGCTTATATACTGTAGTCAGGTGAGGCGAAGCAGCAGGAGGCGGGGTCATAGTGGTACCATCCACTAGTCGAAGTAGGTCTTCGTCCAAAGGTTGGACAAGTGTATGTGGTAGTATGAGATGGTTAGGCCATCTGACAGTGCTCTATTTGCCATATTGATGTCTGTGAAGGTGACTTTGATCATGGATGTTGCATTTGGGATCTTTGTAATGTTATCAATCGAAGCCCAGGAGTTTTGTTCTTCAATTGATGTCTTCAGGTCAGTTATCGATTGGGTTGTTATAATCTTGTCCAGTCGTTTCATAAAAACAGAACGTTTCGCCAGCAGTGAAGGGGAGATGGTGAACTGTCGGTCATTTAGTGTCTTCACAGCGGTGTCGTCGGTCAGTTTTGAAGCTTCAAGGTCGTCAGTGCAGACGACTAAAAAGAAGTCTTTAAGCGAGAGGATAGCTGTAAATTTAACCTGAAAACAGGTCTTTACAGCTGAAGCAAGGGCTAGTTTGGTGGAGTCGTTGATAACACCATTTGTAGGCTTTACCTTTACACAATTTTCAAGCATCGTGGAAGAGTAGAGGCGCTGGTATAAGGCTATAGATTCCCCTCCCCAACGGGGATCGAAAGGATACTTCTTGATGTACTGGAGCGACGGTGACTTGCCAGTAGCAAGGTCAGCAAGGATACTTCTTGATGTACTGGAGCGACGGTGACTTGCCAGTAGCAAGGTCAGCAAGGATACTTCTTGATGTACTGGAGCGACGGTGACTTGCCAGTAGCAAGGTCACCAGTGGTGTATGAATGATTTTATAACATGTAAACCACACATTGTATGTATACTATGCAAAGAAATAAAAGAATTAATTTAATTTAATTTAACTTGAGGTTCTGCCACGTGATTGGCTGATTAGATACAGGTGTACCTCATAAAGTGACAACTGAGTGTATAAATCACAATCAAGAAATTAAAAAACGAAAAAAAAGAGGCGTTTGTTGCAGCTTAAGGCTTTTGAAGGACTGTCAATTAATGCTTCAGAAATTTTGAAATGAGGAAATACGTGAATGAAAAAGTAAATCCTCGGAAGTAGGAGCAGTGGCTAGCGTCATGTTCAGTCTCTGAGAGATTAGTCATGGCGACACAGCAGCCATTTTCCACTAAAGTAGGATGACCTAAACAAGTAAACATGCAAAAAATCATTTATCCAGTAGCAATCTTGCAAGAATTTCACCGAAATAAACCCTCAGTGGAGCCTTCCAGTTAATATTATGATTATGATGCTTAACATGCTTGGGAAAGGCTGAATTACATTGTCTAAATCTAATAAGCACTTACTTTTAATAAATACTGATGAAGTTTGTACATATTAATGGATTGTACTATTGGTTTTAATGTTCGCAAGGAAGTTCACATACTCCAGACACGACGAAGGTGTTTTATTTTTATATTACTGGTAACATCAATGATCTATTATGTTGTTTTAGCGATACACAATTATCTTGTGAGTAGGAACTATATTTTTTTCGGATTTTGGCACAATCTATGGTAAAGAATTAAGAACTCTCTATCAGATTTCGTTACTTTTTTTTATTGGCTCTTTAGTAACTAACATTGGCTATTGCTTGACTTTTTTGCCTGAATCATTCTGGATGGCGGAGTCTTATGTTGTGTGGTGGTGGTAATGCTATTTTTTTTATTCTAAATGTTGTTTAGAGGAG
Source organism: Cherax destructor (assembly GCA_009830355.1). Lineage (NCBI taxonomy): Eukaryota > Metazoa > Arthropoda > Malacostraca > Decapoda > Parastacidae > Cherax > Cherax destructor. The sequence continues at coordinate 29,709 of WNWK01009738.1, forward strand.
AGACTGGGTAGCCGTTGTAGCTGCCATCACTACGCTTTACTCAGAATAGTGCGGCTATGAAGAATAAATCGATAAATGTTTAGGTTTTCTTCAGAGACTGAATTTCAAATTGTAACTGAGTAAACAAACTGCACCTGAGGTCTAGGTAAGTAAACAATGTACCAAAATTTCTGCTTAAGTTAATAATGCACAATACGTGAAAACTTTGGATACTATAAAACAATGTATCAAAGTTCGTCCAGCAATATCACCTACAAATTTTCATTGTAAATATCCTACACCTTCCAGTATTGTTCTTTACAAATCAATCTAGAATCGTTCATACAAGCCATTGCTATAACATATTTAAAAAAAACAATAAATGCTATTTTTTTTTTAATTTTCAGAACTGGATAAAAAATTATAGAATTATGCCAGTCTCCCTGTCCTGTGCGAGTACCGAAGCCCCGAATCTCGTAGCGAGAATCAAGGTTGTTACCTACCCTCCACACCGTTGTACTGTCAGGCACAACGTTCCAATGGACGTAGTTGTAACAAGTCAGTTTCCTAGAAGATGTGGGGGGGGGGGGAAGAGCTTGATGAGCTTAATAACAAAGGTTAAATTTAAACTGCAGTGGTGAGGAATAATCAAGTGGGGCCAGATTTTTCGTGCTGACAAAGCTGCGACATTGATTGACTTTCTGGTAATGATGACAGAGTGGGCAGCTGTTGGCACGTTGTCATGACGGTGTTAGGTGTCACTGTTGGCATGTTGCTGCTAGTAAAATGTTATAATATATGTAGCTTCATATCTTGTGATTTTTAATATTCGTTTTGATATGACTGAAATTACACTTTCACGCTCAGACCACTGAGACCAACCACTAAGCCAGCGGTCCCTGTACAGTGGTAAGGTGACTACAACGGATCACCATAAGACAAATAAACCACGTCAAATTATTATTCACCTCTGTCCTCATCCACCGCCTGACATCTAGTGTGTCGTAGCTATATATATATATATATATATATATATATATATATATATATATATATATATATATATATATATATATATATATATATATATATTTACACAAGTTTATACAAGTAATAGCATTTTCCACCTAATTTTCCTCTAGCATACATCAATAATTTAAGTTTTTATTTTTTTTAACACCATAGATTCATCAGAATACACCCAGATATTCAAACACAGCCTCCGTGTATCGTGTCTTGCCTCTTACCCTCTCCATCATCTAAGCTCTACAGATTTTCAATCCTACAAAATAGGTATGGTAGTTACTTCTCATTAAACAATCAAAATTTATTATTGTTTCCATACATTTACTTAAAAAATGCAGTTTTTTTCACACAAATCCTGCAGCTATGCATTTTCTGTATAATATAAATTGTTTATTATCAATAAAGAGGAGCATAAGAAGGTGAGTTTCCAGGTTGTCCGGTAACCCTTCTCGGGGATCAAGAGCGGTACTGCTGGTCTGAAGTGCCGCTCTTGATGTTTAAGTTAAATAACATCATACACAAACAGTTTTATTATAAGACTTATTCTTGCGTGGAGTTCTACGACTCACTCGCCATGTGTTCATACCCCATCCGTTCCGTGGTTTGCTTGCGTGCATAATTTTGGGTCATGCGAGGTTATAAATCTGTAAGCGCTAAGCAGCAAGTGCCTCACGAGGCACTAGAGGCGGTATATCACAAACTTATTTGATGTTCTGAGTGTTCCAACTCTTATTTTGTTTGCTTTCTTTCCAGCCCACTGCCAATGTTTACTCATACTCTAAATTATCCCTTAATAATCTTTTTAACGTCCTAATAGTCGACACCCAGAAGTTTTTTAAGTCTCCGACATCGATCAAATTAATTTTTTTCTAGGGACTTTCAGTCTGTGAGTCAAGAATCCTGGGCACGCCCATGAACAAAATGTTCAACAAATGCAGGTCTAAAAATTTCAAGTAAATATTTCTTTTCGTAATAAGTAAATATCTAAATATGCACCAGTTTCATTAAACATATCTTTGTAATTACCAAAGATCCATGCAAGTACACAAATTATACACAGGATATATACACCAAGTGGTGCATTTCTCTCAGAGTATATATACTCAGAGTAAATTTAATCCCTATTTTAGGGTTTAAAGTACAGTGGACCCTCGGTTTTCGTTGAAAATTCTTTCCAGAATGCTGTTTGAGTGCCGTTACCGAACGAATTTATTCCCATAAGGACAAATGTAAATTAGATTAGTCATTTCAGACCCCCAAAAATACACTTACAAAAGCTCTTACGAAAATACACTTACATAATTGTTCGAGTTTGGAGGTGAACGAAAACCGAGGGTCCACTGTATTCTTGTTTGATGGTGAAAAGGTTACGCGTAGCCTTAATTACCCTAGTGTAGTCGATAGGCTTCAAACCCCATTAACCAACCAACCGTGATTTACTTCCCAACTTGACAAAATTTAATAAAAATCATCAAATGGCGCTAAGTAACCTAATCCTTACCTAATTTTTCATTAGACTATTTAAGTATGCTCACCATAAGGTGCTACAAATATGTCTCGATTAGCACACAGGTAACACAACCTACGTTGTGTTACCACATTAATTAGTCAACCACACAGGGCGTTTCTTTGTTCTAAAACGAGTGACTACTCAACACCAATATATATATATACATATAATATTTTTTTCGGCTACTTATTCCCATATAACATGCAGGTAAGATACTTGAATTCATCCCCTCAACGAATGCAATGTTATGAAGACTGGGAGAGAGACAAGGCGACCTGGTGTAGAGTACAGACTTACAAGACAGAGACTTCGGACCACACTTAATGAGAAAGACCTTGGGGTGAGCATAGTGCCGAGCATGTCACTGCAACACACGTCAACCGAATAACAACTGCAGCCAATGTATATGTTATACTCGTATGTTAGACATACTCTAGATCAAATAAATACAAATTTCAAATATTCATTACAGTTTGCATATTTTTTTAACATAATTTACAACTTTTTTAAGATTTATATTTTTTTACCTTATTTATATTATTTTATAATTTGCGTTTGTTCTATGTGGTTGTCAAGACGTATATTTAGACTAGTGAAGGTTCCTGCGTGTGCGTCTACTGATTCTTATTGATCTGCCCACTGCAACACCATAGCAACATGCATTCAGCAGGACAGTTTTTATGCATTATATTTTTATACTGATACTGAAAATAAGCAAGAAGGAAGAGAGGATGTGCGTGAGAGAGAGAGAGAGAGAGAGAAGAGAGAGAGAGAGAGAAGAGAGAGAGAGAGAGAGAGAAGAGAGAGAGAGAGAGAGAGAGAGAGAGAGAGAGAGAGAGAGAGAGAGAGAGAGAGAGAGAGAGAGAGAGAGAGAGAAGTTAAAAAAAGGAAAAAAAGAAGAAAACAGAGGAGAGAGACTTCCTTTTTGTGGTTATCTCAGGAGTAGAGCTAAGTTCGTGGGGTCTCCACTTTTCTTTTCTAACCATTGTTTTAGTCACTTTTCGTTGGTGTAAGGACCGAACCCCAGCTCCTGGTCCCCATCTCGTGACTGCTTGAGATTGGTTCACTACCTTTTCTGCCTTGTGGGTTCCGTCATATCTCTCCTTGAAACCGTGTATGGTGTCGCTTCCATCACCTCCTCATGTGTGCCATGATACTTGAGCGTCGTGTTGTTCCAGAGTTCAGAGACACTTAAGCTGCCTCTCCTCTGCAACCAGTCTCTTCCTGAACATTTGAACCACATAGAATTTTTTTTTATCAAGACACTCGATGCAAAATAAGCTTTTACTGGGGCAGTGTTTCGCTTTGTGTAGAGCTTTAACACGTCATGGCTTCATAAAGCTCTACACTAAGCGAGAATTTGTCCCGATAAAAGCTTCTGCAATGTGTTTTATCATTATTGTCGCTAGTACATTATTTGGCTCCTCCAGTTTCGTTATATGTTTGATCATGTGAGTGCTCTGTGCTCTCTTGTGACAAGGGTTGTGCTCTAGCTCTTGAGAGATGTCTTTGTGCTTCCACTAACTTGTGTGGGTTTGTGCCTTTCGTTTTGGGTTCTGTCATACAGTGCATCTTTTTTTTTAAGGTATGTACTGAGTTGGCCTCCCCCACATCATTTCATAATATATTCCATATATTCAATAACCTCACACTGAGAGCATTCTTTCTTGTGTCCCTCATATGAATTCTTGGTTTTCATTTGTCTCGTCTTTCCGCTTCCTCCCAGGTTCAAGATTCAATGACTTGTAATAAATGGTAAGGAAGAGAGGGAGATGGAAGGAAGGTAGTTTAGAGGATAAAAAAAAAAATAGGTCTTTCTTTCAACGCACCGGCCGTATCCCACCGAGGCGGGGTGCCCCACCGAGGCGGGGTGCCCCACCGAGGCGGGGTGCCCCACCGAGGCGGGGTGCCCCACCGAGGCAGGGTGCCCCACCGAGGCGGGGTGCCCCACCGAGGCGGGGTGCCCCAAAAGGAAAAACGAAAATTTATCATTTTACATTTAGTAATGTATACAGGAGAAGGGGTTACTAGCCCCTTGCTCCTGGCATTTTAGTCGCCTCTTACGACTCTCATGGCTTACGGAGGAAGAATTCTGTTCCACTTCCCCATGAAAAAAATAGGTATGGAATACAAAAAAAAGGGGGAGAAAACAATGCATAGTGGTCCTTCCACTTTGTTAAAGTGAGAATGAATGTGTGTAAAATAAAAAGAGGTTTGCAAGTGAGGAATATTACACGTCCCAACTCACATATAAATACATGAAATGATAAATTTATGCATTTGTAGGCACATGAACATGTATACATAGTCTTTCCTTCTCCCATTTTCAGCATTGTATATGCCACAGAGAATTATGATAATGTCTCCTCTTCTTCCCCGGTTTACCATTAATGTAAAATACGACTCTCTTAACCTGTCTTCGTATCCCAAGCCTCGTAGTTTTGCCATCACCCTGGTGGCAAACTACTAAACTTTCTCAAGATTATTTCCATTCTTCATATAATTAGAGTTTCATATTTGTGCTGCTATTACCAACTATTCTGGAAAAATACCCTGACGTTGCCTATAGTAACATCAACACTTAAACTTGCCTAAATTCAATCCTCCTTTGATATATAGTGAGCTAAATAATTTATAACGTCATTTAAGATACATTTTGATGTTTGTTAATTCATGTCTGTATAAACTACTCTTTCCATTTGTTACCAGATCAATAATTTGTAAATAGTTCGTAATATTACTAATTTAACTTCCATAGGTTTCAAAACTTTGGGACTGTCCCTGGACCCTTCATGTGCTACCACCCACACCTGTCCCTGGACCCTTCATGTGCTACCACCCACACCTGTCCCTGGACCCTTCATGTGCTACCACCCACACCTGTCCCTGGACCCTTCATGTGCTACCACCCACACCTGTCCCTGGACCCTTCATGTGCTACCACCCACACCTGTCCCTGGACCCTTCATGTGCTACCACCCACACCTGTCCCTGGACCCTTCATGTGCTACCACCCACACCCCGGGTATGGGTTGCATAAGAAAGATATATAATATTATATATGTAAAAGGACAAATTTGCAACTAATGTAACATTTTATTGCATATACGTTTCGCTCTGCAGGAGCTCCTGAAGAGGGGAAACGTTGCCACAATAAAATGTCAAATAATTTGCACATGTGTTCTTTTACTTAACAAGGATATATAAGTAATTACTTCAACAATGGTCTTATACCGTGCACAGCGTGCTGAATACCGTGCACAGCGTGCTGAATACCGTGCACAGTGTGCTGAATACCGTGCACAGCGTGCTGAATACCGTGCACAGCGTGCTGAATACCGTGCACAGTGTGCTGAATATCGTGCACAGTGTGCTGAACACCGTGCACAGCGTGCTGAATACCGTGCACAGCGTTCTGAATACCGTGCACAGCGTTCTGAATACCGTGCACAGCGTTCTGAATACCGTGCACAGCGTGCTGAATACCGTGCACAGCGTGCTGAATACCGTGCACAGCGTGCTGAATACCGTGCACAGCGTGCTGAATACCGTGCACAGCGTGCTGAATACCGTGCACAGCGTGCTGAATACCGTGCACAGCGTGCTGAATACCGTGCACAGCGTGCTGAATACCGTGCACAGCGTGCTGAATACCGTGCACAGCGTGCTGAATACCGTGCACAGCGTGCTGAATACCGTGCACAGCGTGCTGAATACCGTGCACAGCGTGCTGAATACCGTGCACAGCGTGCTGAATACCGTGCACAGCGTGCTGAATACCGTGCACAGCGTGCTGAATACCGTGCACAGCGTGCTGAATACCGTGCACAGCGTGCTGAATACCGTGCACAGCGTGCTGAATACCGTGCACAGCGTGCTGAATACCGTGCACAGCGTGCTGAATACCGTGCACAGCGTGCTGAATGCCAACTTGTTCAGATTACTGTAAAGCATCATACTCTGGACAACTTTGCAAATGTCACAGACTGTCTGTTTATGAGGACCTCAGACGACACAGCGAGTTGCCTCCCACTTAGACAGGAGCTCTCTTCCTTTGGCCTCCTTATATTGCTATATTGCTAATCTTACGCTTGCTGTGGCATGTACTTCCTCTGGGGCGTCGCCCTGTGTGTGTGAAATGGATTAGGAGTGGGTGCTTAACTACAGTGTATCATGGGGGAACTGTTACTAGGTTATGTTGTTTCTGTGTACTGGTATTGGGCATTTATCATGTTATGTCATTTGTTTTTTTTTTTTCTTCCTGTATTATTTCTTTGCCTTGTTATCCACTTTTTTTTTCAATCCTATTCTTTGATTTTTCTCTTCCTTGTCCATCATCAATATTTTTTTCCATCCGCCGTATTTTTTTTTTTTTACAGGGTTACAGCTCTTCCTGAGTGGGCAAACACGCCGTGGCAATATGGATCACTGTGGCAATATGGATCACTGTGGCAATATGGATCACTGTGGCAATATGGATCACTGTGGCAATATGGATCACTGTGGCAATATGGATCACTGTGGCAATATGGATCACTGTGGTTAATGATGGTCAACAAGCAGTCAGTGTGACTGAGAACCACACTAGGGGAGGGCAGGTTAATGGTTCTCAGAGGAACAAGGTTCACTGTTTAAAATGCTTGGCTGATCATTAACACTATTTCCTTCAAGGTCAGAAATAATTATTATTATTTTTGGCGTCGTTTTCTTCTTCTTTTCAATATTATTATTATTATTATTATTATTATTATTATTATTATTATTATTATTATTATTATTATTATTATTATTATTATTATTATTATTATTATTATTATTATTATTATTTTTATTATTATGCAGCATCTGGAGAACGTGAAGTCTATAGGTTTGATCCAGGGAAAGAGAGAGTGGCTCCCCTTCCTTGGCTCAACATAGCACACTTATTCAGTGATACAAATCATATAAAACAAAGTACATATTTCATTGCTGACGTATTTTGTGAGTTATAAAAAAAGTTACCTAGACAAGGACGGAGGAAACATTATTAATTGATAATTTGCACTGCATTTTCTTACTACTTATGCTCAGTAAACCTTTCAAGCACCAGAAAAAGTGAATGACCAATTGGTCATTCATTAATCATGACCCATAAATATGCTCATGTATGAATGCGAGGCGTTCGTGAGCCGTGGATCGATCCACCTCCATTAGTTTACACGAGACTCGCATAAGACACGCGAAGCATATATTGCCTTGCAGTGCTCTCATCAAGTGTTATTATATTTTGTAGACTCTAGCTTTCTCCACTCAAGGTTCCGACAACTTTAGAAACTTGCAAAGTGTTGGTGATTTACCCACAAATGTTCTAAGTTAACTTACACAAGTGACAAACATGTGCATATAACTTTTCGTGAGGGAGTGCAGAGTGTCGAACAATGGGCAGGCAAATGCGAGCCCTCCACTCTGCCAACACGGCTGTGGCAGCTTCTATAAGCTTGAAAAATCGCAAGAAACACTCGTAAATATTTCATGAGAGAGTGCGAGGAATCGAACTGGTAGAGTGGAGGGCTCGCATTTGTCTGGAGTTGATGCCTTTCCCTTCACTCCACCGTCACTAACATGCAATTTTTTTTTTCCATATTTCATGCTCGTCCACAAATATATTTATACATACATATATGAGAGTGGTGAAGGTTTATAAACTAAAGGAGGAGGCAGTTAGGGTAAGACATTAACAACTGTTTTAGGACAGATGGGCTAGTGTGAGTATAGGCAATGAGGTAGAAGATGTATGGGGTAGGTTTAAGAATATAGTGTTAGAGTGTTCAGCAGAAGTTTGTGGTTATAGGAAAGTGGGTGCAGGAGGGAAGAAGAGCGATTTGTGGAATGATGATGTAAAGAGAGTAGTAAGGGAGAAAAAGTTAGCATATGAGAGGTTTTTACAAAGTAGAAGTGTTGCAAGGAGGGAGGAGTATATGGAGAGAAAAAGAGAGGTTAAGAAAGTGATGAAGCAGTGTAAAAAGAGAGCAAATGAGAGAGTCGGTGAGATGTTAATAACAAATTTTGTTGAAAATAAGGAAGAGTTTTGGACTGAGATTAATAAGTTTAGAAAGCCTAGGGAACGAATGGATTTGCAAGATAAAAACAGAAGAGGAGAGTTATTAAACGGAGAGTTAGAGGTATCAGGAAGATGGACGGAATATTTTGAGGAATTGTTAAATGTTGATGAAGATAGGGAAGCTGTGATTTTGTGTATAGGGCAAGGAGGAATAACATCTTATAGGAGTGAGGAAGAGCCAGTTGTGAGTGTGGGGAAAGTGCGTGGGGCAATGGGTAGAATGAAAGAGGGTAAAGTAGCTGAAATTGATGGAATGAAGATAGAAATGTTAAAAGCAGGTGGGGATATAGTTTTGGAGTGGTTAGTGTTTTTATTTAATAAATGTATGGAAGAGGGTAAGGTACCTAGGGATTGGCAGAGAGCATGCATAGTTCCTTTGTATAAAGGCAAAGGGAAAATAAGTCTGTTGAGTATACCTGGTAAAGTGTATGGCAGAGTTATTATTGAAAGAATTAAGAGTAAATCGGAGAGTAGGATAGCAGATGAACAAGGAGGCTTTAGGAAGGGTAGAGGGTGTGTAGACCAAGTGTTTGCAGTGAAAAATATAGGTGAACAGTATTTAGATAAGGGTAAAGAGGTTTTTGTGGTATTTATGGATTTGGAAAAGGCGTATTATAGGATGTATAGGGAAGCAATGTGGCAGATGTTGCAAATGTATGGAATTAGAGGTAGGTTATTGAAAGCAGTGAAGAGTCTTTACGAGGATAGTGAGGCTCAGGTTAGAGTATGTAGGCGAGAGGGAGATTATTTCCCAGTAAAAGTAGGCCTTAGACAGGGATGTGTGATGTCACCATGGTTGTTCAATATATTTATAGATGGAGTTGTAAGATAAGTGAATGCTCGGGTGTTGGCAAGAAGTGTGGGGTTAAAAGATAAAGAATCAAACACAAAGTGGGAGTTGTCACAGTTGCTGTTTGCTGATGACACTGTGCTTTTGGGAGATTCTGAAGAGAAGTTTCAGAGGTTGGTGGATGAGTTTGGTAGGGAATGTAAAAGAAGGAAATTAAAAGTGAATGTAAAAAAAAGTAAGGTGATGAGAATAACAAAAAAATTAGGCAACGAAAGATTAGATATCAGATTGGAGAGAGTATGGAGGAGGTGAATGTGTTCACATATTTGCGAGTGGACATATCAGCAGATGGGTCTATGAAAGATGAGGTGAATCATAGAATTGACGAGGGGAAATAGGTGAGTGGTGCATTGAGGAGTCTGTGGAGACAAATAACTTTATCCATGAAAGCAAAGAGGGGAATGTATGAGAGTATAGTTATACCAATGCTCTTGTATAGGTGTGAGACATGGCTGGTGAATGTTGCAACAAGGAGAAGGCTGGAGGCAGTGGAGATGTCGTGTCTAAGGGCAATGTGTAGTGTGAATATAATGCAGAGAATCCATAGTTTGGAGATTAGGAGGAGGTGCGAGATTACCAAAACTATTATCCAGAGGGCTGAGGAGGGGTTATTGAGATGGTTTGGACATATAGAGAGGATAGAACGAAATAGAATGACTTCGAGAGTGTATATATCTGTAGTGGAGAAAAGGCAGGGTAGGGGTCGGCCAAGGAAAGGATGGAGGGGGGGTAAAGGAGGTTTTGTGTGCGAGAGGCTTAGACTTCCAGCAAGCGTGCATGAGCGTGTTAGATAGGAGCAAATGGAGACAAGTGGTTTTTAGGACTTGACGTGCTGTCGGAGTGTGAGCAAGGTAACATTTATGAATGGATTAATGGAAACCAGCGGGCCGGACTTGATTACTGAAAATGGGAAGTACATTGCCGGCAATTTGAAGGAGGGGTGTTAATGTTACAGTTTTATAACTGTAGTGTAAACATGACTCTGGCAAGACAGTAGAGGGAATGATGATGAAAGTTTTCCTTTTTTGGGCCACCCTGCCTTGGTGGGAAACGGCTGATGTGTTAATAAAAAAAACATGACCCCCCTCCCCACACACAGAGTTGTCAGGAAGTGGAACAATCTGAAGAGTGATGTAGTGGAGGCATGATCCATACATAGCTTTAAGAGGTTCCACATAGATCATGGAGAAGGGAGAGAGGGACTAAGCAGCGACAAGTGAAGAGGCGGGGCCAGGAGCAATAAATCGACCCTTGAAACCACAACTAGGTGAGTATACACATTTACATACACACACACAAAGTCATGAAGATTGGGGAAGAGCAAAGAAGACGTCAGAGGGAGAACAGTCTAGAGGGCCAGAGACTACAAACCTCCCTCAAGGAAAAGGATCTCGGGGTGAGTATAACACCAGGCACATCTCCTGAGGCGCACATCAACCAAATAACTGCTGCAGCATACAAGCGACTTGCAAACCTAAGAACAGTATTCAGACATCTCAATAAGGAATCGTTCAGGACCCTGTACACCATGTACGTTAGGCCTATATTGGAGTATGCATCACCATTTTGGAATCCAAACTGGTGCTGCATGTACGGAAAATAGAGAAAGTGCAAAGGTTTACAACAAGGCTAGTCCCGGAGCTAAAGGGCATGTCTTACGAGAAGAGGTTAAGGGAAATCGATATGACAACACTAGAGGCCAGAGAGATAGGGAGGATATGATAACGGCATTTAAAATACTGAGAGGAATCGACAAGGTGGATAGAGACAGGATGTTCCAGAGATGGGACACAGCAACAAGGGGTCACAGTTGGAAGCTGAAGACTCAGATAATTCACAGGGATGTTAGGAAGTGTTTCTTCAGTCACTGACTTGTGAGAAAGTGGAATAGTCTGGGAAGTGATGTAGTGGAAGCAGGATCCATACATAGCTTTAAGAAGAGGTATGATAAATCTCATGGAGCAGAAAGAGTGACCGAGTAGTAGCCAGTGAAGAGGCGGGGCCAGGAGCTGTGACTCGACCCCTACAACCACAACTAGGTGAGTATACACACACACACACATAAAGTGAGGGGGAAAAAAAGAAAAATCGAAAGGAAAATATGCAGTTCTTCTCGGGTCTCTGGTATTTTCCTGAAACAAGTGTGGACAATAAGGGTTTAAATTGTTCATCTGATAGCATAATGCAAACCTGGAATGGTTTTTGTAGCACTGTTAATGTGAATAGAATAATTAAAGAGAAGAAGAAACAAAGGGAACCAGGGCTAGGAGTGCCGTCACAACGAGAATCATTGTGCAGCCACAACATAGCCGGGATCCCAGACGAGACCTCTACCAGGCGTGTTGTACAAACCCCCTTTTTATGGTTGCATATTGGAATTATTAGCATTGGCCCTACATCACTGGTAGTTGGGGGGTCACAAACCCTGCTCTGGAGAGCTGAATATCATACATACAGCACTTAACATTTAGTAAGGAAGAAAAGCTGGTAGGAGAGTTTAGGTCACCACATGTAGGCCGACATACACACACATACTATTGAGTGCATGGGCAGGCGCCGACACACACACACACACACTATTGAGTGCATGGGCAGGCGCCGATACACACACACACACTATTGAGTGCATGGGCAGGCGCCGACACACACACACACACTATTGAGTGCATGGGCAGGCGCCGATACACACACACACACTATTGAGTGCATGGGCAGGCGCCGACACACACACACACACTATTGAGTGCATGGGCAGGCGCCGACACACACACACACACTATTGAGTGCATGGGCAGGAGCTTTGGTCAGACGTAACTGACAGTAAAACAAACATACACTAACATATCTGCCAAATAAGGGTAGGAGTAGGACAAAGAGGTTTCTAGAACTGAATAATAAGGGTAGGAGCAGAACAGAAAGATTTCTAGAATTGACAGAGTAATTTAAGCACACAAAGACAGTGTGTACATACAAAGTGAGTGTGTACATATGAGGTGATCATAAACACACACGCACACACACATGCACATATGCACAAGGGGACACAGTTGGAAGTTGAAGACTCAGATGAATCACAGGGATGTTAGGAAGTATTTTTTCAGTTACAGAGTGGTCAGGAAGTGGAATAGTTTTGGAAGCGATGTAGTGGAGGCAGGATCCATTCATAGCTTCAAGAAGAGGTATGATAAAGCTCATGGCGCAGGGAGAGTGACCCAGTAACGGCCAGTGAAGAGGCGGGGCCAGGAGCTATAACTCTACCCATGCAACCACAACTAGGTGAGTACACAAGCATGTACGCACATATGCGCACACAGTCTATTACCCATTAACGGCCAAATAGGAACACCCTGGCACTCACACATGCACAAGCCCCCCCTCCCTCTCCCTCTCCCTCTCCTCTTCTTCCTACGCTTCCTCCTTTTCCTCTTCCTTCTCCTCCTCTTCCTCCTCCTCCTCTTCCTCCTCCTCCTCTTCATCCTCCTCCTCTTCCTTCCCCTCCTCTTCCTTCTCTTTTTCCTTCACTTCCTCCTGTTCCTCCTCCTCTTCTTCCTCCTTCTCTTCCTCCACTTCCTCTTCTTCCTCATCCTATTCTTTCTCCTCTTCCTCTTCCTTCTCCTCTTCCTCCTCCTCCTCTCCCACCTCCTCCTCTTCCTCTTTCTCCTCCTCTTCCTCCTCCTCTTCCTCTTTCTCCTCTTCTTCTTCCTCTTCCTCCTCCTCCTCTTCCTCCCCCTCCTCTCCATCTCCACCTTCTCCTCTATCTCCTTCTCTTCCTCTTCTTATTCCTTCTTTTCCTTTTCCTCTTCTTCCTCCTCCTCCACCTCTTCTCCTCCTCCTCTTCCTCTTCCTCCTCCTCCTCCTCTTCTTCTTCCTCCTCCTCCTCCTCTTCTTTCTCCTCCTCCTCCTCCATCTCCCTCTCTCCCATTGCCTTTCTTTCTCTTCTTTTCCCTCTCTCTCTCTCTCTCGATCCCATATCTCCCTGTCCCTCCCCCTCCATTCCCACTCTCACTTTTCCCTCCTCCCTCCCTCCCCTCCCCTCTTTCTCTCCCTCTCCCTCTGCCCCCCTTCCCACTCTCTCTCCTAATCTCCATCACTCTGTCCCCTTCCCTCTCTCTCCCCATCTCTCTCCCCCTTACAACTCCCTCACCCCCCACACATGCACACACACACACACACACACACACACACACACACTCGTGAACCAACACGTAAGGAGAGGATGAACCAGTGAGACTGGACCTAGTATTCACCTTGAGTAGTGCAGATATTGAGGACATCACATATGAAAGAACTCTCAGGCCAGTGATTACGTGATTCTGAGCTTCGAATTCATAGTAGAGTTACAAGTGGAGAGGGAAGCAGGAAGGGCTGTACGAATGAAGCCAAACTACAAGAGAGAGGACTACACAGGCATGAAGAATTTCCTGCACGTGGTTCAGTGGGACAGAGAACTGGCAGGGAAGTCAGTAAACGAGATGATGGAATATGTGACAACAATATGCAAGGAAGCTGAGGAGAGGTTTGTTCCCAAGGGTAACAGAAATAACGAGAAAGCCAGGATGAGCCCTTAGCTTACCTAAAGGTGTAGGGAGGCCAAAACCAAGTGTGCTAGAGAATGGAAGAACTATAGAAGGCAAAGGACCCAGGAGATTGAGGAGAGCAGTCGTAAAGGGAGGCCCAACGACAATACGAAAATGACATAGCAGCGAAAGCAAAATCTGACCCAAAGCTGTTGTACAGCCACATCAGGAGGAGAACAACAGTCAAGGACCAGGTGATCAGGCTGAGGAAGGAAGGAGGGGAGGTCACAAGAAATGACCACGAAGTGTGTGAGGAGCTCAACATGAGATTCAAAGAAGTTTTCACATAGGAGACAGAAGGGACTCCAGAAAGACGGAGAGGCGGGGTACACCATCAAGTGCTGGACACAAAGCATACAACTGAGGAAGAAGTGAAGAGGCTGCTAAGTGAGCTAGATACCTCAAAGGCGATGGGGCCGGATAACATCTCCATGGGTCCTGAGAGAGGGAGCAGAGGTGTTATGTGTACCACAAACAACAATCTTCAACACATCTATCGAAACAGGGTGACTACCTGAAGTATGGAAGACAGCAAATGAAGTCCCAATTTTTAAAAAATGAGACAGACACAAAGTATTAAACTACAGACCAGTGTCTCTGACATGTATAGTATGCAAGGTCATTGTTACGCAGTGTGCTGTGGTAAAATATTTTATAAAAAACGCTCCATACATAATGTCATTTTCCGTGCTTGTACTGGAACGAGACGCGTTTTATCCCTGTCGCGGCAGAGTGGCCAAGCACAGGAGCAGATGAGGTGTTGGAGAGTTAGTAGGAGACGGGTGGTGACGGGTGTGAAGTCATCATGTTTGGGTAGTAGTGTGAGTAGGTGGTTTGGTGAGTTTTTTTTTTTTTTGTGTATAATATAAGTAATTTTGTATTCTCGTACTCTCATGTTTTTTTTAATTAAGGCCCTAGTGTGCAAGGGTCTGTCTTGGAGAGTATAACGTTTTAACTGTAGGCTAAGTAGCCAGCAGGAAAGGAGGGGGCTGTCATGGAGCCTCCCTGTTTATAAATGTTTATTTGGTGAACTGGAGTGTAGTGGTTTTTTTGTAGTAGGTTATAAGTTGTATATAATTTACTTTAATATATAGACATATTTTTGTATAGGTGAGTTTTAATGTCCTTCCTCATATAATAATTAATATTGTTTATATAATTGTATGCTGGCCCGAGAGTTGCTGTGTTTTTTCAATGTAATTTAAATGCCCCTAGACAGCAGATTAAGCAGCATTTAGGAGCCAGGACCTTTTTATTTAAGTTACGATATTAAAGTCGTAACAGTCATGGAAAAGATTACCAGGAGAAGAGTGGTGGAACACCTAGAAAGGAATGAGCTTACCAACGACAGTCAACACGGTTTCAGGGACGGGAATTCCTGTGTCACAAACCTACTGGAGTTCTATAACAGGGTGACAGCAGTAAGACAGGAGAGATAGAGGGTTGGGTGGATTGTATTTTCTTGGACTGTAAGAAGGCGTTTGACACAGTTGCACAAAAGAGATTAGTGCAAAAACTGGAGGACCAGGCAGGAATAACAGGGAAGGAACTACAATGGATCAGGGAATACCTGTCAGGAAGACAACAGCGACTCATGGTACGTGGCGAGGTGTGAGAGTGGGCGCCTGTAACGAGCGGGGTTCCACAGGGGTCAGTCCGTGGACCAGTGCTGTTTCTGGTATTTGTAAAATGACATGACAAGGAATAGACTCTGAAGTGTCCCTGTTTGCAGATGATGTGAAATTGATGAGAAGAATTCAATCGGACGAGAACCAGGCAGAACTACAAAGGGATCTGGACAGGATGCAGGCCTGGTCCAGCAACTGGCTCTTGGAGTTCAACCCCACCAAGTGCAAAGTCATGAAGATAGGGGAAGGGCAAAGAACACCACAGATAGAGTACAGACTAGGGGAACAGAGACTACAAACCTCACTCAAAGAAAAGGATCTTGGGGTGAGTATAACACCAGGCACTTCTCCTGAGGCGCACATCAACCAAATAACTGCTGCAGTATACGGGTGCATAGCAAACCTAAGAACGGCATTCCGACATCTTAATAAAGAATTGTTTAGGACACTGTACACTGTGTACGTTAGGTCCATATGGGAGTATGCAGCGCCAGTTTGGAACCCATACCTAGCCAAGCATGTAAGGAAATTAGAGAAAGTGCAAAGGTTTGCCTCATGACTAGTCCCGGAGCTAAGGGTTATGTCCTACGAGGAGAGGTTAAGGGAAATTGACCTGACGACACTGGAAGGCAGGAGAGATAGGGGGATATGATAACGACATATAAAATACTGAGAGGAATCGACAAGGTGGAGAGAGACATGATGTTCCAGAGATGGGACACAGCAACAAGGGGTCACAGTTAGAAATTGAAGACTCAGATGAATGACAGGGATGTTATGAAGTATTTATTCAGTCACAGAGTTGTCAGGAAGTGAAATAGTCTGGGAAGTGATGCAGTGGAGGTATTATCCATACACAGCTTCAAGAAGAGGTATGATAAAGCTCATGAAGCAGGAAGAGTGACCTAGTAGCGACCAGTGAAGAGGCGGGCCAGGAACTGTGACTCGACCCCTGCAACCACAACTACGTGAGTGCAACTAGGTGAGTACACACACACACACACACACAGGTGTGTGCCACAAGAGACAACAATAAATGGAAAATGTTACATTCTACTAGGAAAGAACTGTCTAGCAAATACAAATTAGGATACGAAAACTTGAGTCTGGTGTAGAGTCTACCAGGCCTCACAAACACTACACACACAAAAGCATGTGAGAACATACGTTGTGTATACACACACATGCACATGAACCGTTGTAATGGCTGATCCCTCACATCTATATTCTAACCACCCTCTGTCACATATACTCCCACTATCCCACACTCCTTCTCCCTCTCACTCTCTCACACTCACACACACTCTCTCTTTCTCTCTCTCTCTCTCACTCTTTCTTCATCTCCTCCTCTTCCCCTTCCTCTTCATCTTCCTTCTCCTTCTCCTTTCTCCTCCCCCTTTTTTCTCCCTCCCCCTCTCCCCCCTTGCCTTTCCCTCACTTCCTCTCCCCCTCTCTCCCTGTACCCCCTATCCTTCCCCCATCTTTCTCCCCCTCTGCCACTGTCTCCCCCTCCCACTCTCTATCCCTCTCCCCCTTTGCCACTGTCTCCCCCTCCCACTCTCTATCATTCTCCCCCTCCCTGCAACAAACACCTCCACACACACACACACTCTCATGAACACATCACATCACAAACACAAAAACACATTTTTCTTTCTGGGGTGAAAAGAAATTGGGTGCCAAAGAGCAGGACGGAGAGCCAAAGGAATGGTGGATGAACCTGGGAGGGAAGATGGGTGTCAGAGCTCATGA
Organism: Cherax destructor; assembly: GCA_009830355.1. NCBI lineage: Eukaryota > Metazoa > Arthropoda > Malacostraca > Decapoda > Parastacidae > Cherax > Cherax destructor. Next base: position 47,131 of record WNWK01009738.1, read on the forward strand.
AAATTGAGGAAGAGTGGGGAAGTAAGCTAGAAGTGCTTAGCAGAATAGAGGAGAGGATAGCTGCAGAGAGCAGGAAATAGGAGCAACAAGCCATAGCAGCAGAAGCTAAGATACAGAGCTTAGAAGAGGGACTAAAAAATCTGAAACAGTGGTTTCAAGAGGAAAAAAACGGCAAGTCAAGTGATTTTCGAGGCAGAATCAACTCGAAACAGGATCTTGCTGGAGAAAGCATGTCTAAGAGACATTCCGAAGTACCAGAGGGTGTACCTCGACCGTGACAGAACACAAGAAAGGTAAAAACTGAAAGAGAGGGTACAAAGACGCAAGGAGGAATGAGAGGCAAAGACAGAGATGAGCAGGAGAACCCACTCCCCCAACCCCAATATTCTCCCCAGACCACAGTTTTAGAAAAAAAGTTGAAAGTTGGTATATGAATGCGAATGGAATAACAAATAAATGTGAGGAGTGGCATGAAAGAATCAAAGAGACATCCTCAGACATCATAGCAGTCACAGAAACAAAACTCACCACGATGATAACAGACGCAATCTTACCACCTGGATATCAGATCCTGAGGAAAGATAGAGGGAACAGAGGGGGAGGAGGAGTTGCACTGCTCATTAAAAACCGATGGTGATTTGAGGAAATGGAAGGAATGGACGAAATTGGCGAAAGGGACTACATTGTAGGTACAATTCAGTCTGGGGGACATAAGGTAGTAATTGCAGTGATGTATAACCCACCACAGAACTGCAGGAGGCCAAGAGAAGAATATAAAGAGAGCAATGGTGGACACACTAGCTAAGAAAACCAGAAAAGCTCACATGGGTAGAGGAAAGTTACCAGTTATGGGCGATTTTCAATCACAAGGAGATTGATTGGGAAAATCTGGAGCCACATGGGGGTCCCGAAAAATAGAGAGCCAAGATGATGGATGTGGTACTGGAAAACCTCATGCATCAACATGTTAGGGACACTGCTAGAGAGAGAGAGGAGAGGATGAACCAGCAAGACTGGACCTCGTGTTCACCATGAGCAGTTCAGACATTGAGGACATCACATATGAAATGCCCCTTGGAGCTAGTGATCACGTGGTTCTGAGCTTTGAATACATAGTATAGTTACAAGTGGAGAGGGTAACAGGAGTAGGATGGGAAAAGCCAAACTATAAAAGGGAAAACTATACATGCATGAGGAACTTCCTGCAGGAGGTTCAGTGGGAAAGAGAATTTGTAGGAAAATCAGTAAAGGAAATGTTGGACTATGTAACAACAAAATCCAAGAAGGCAGAAGAAAGATTTGCTCCCAAGGGCAACAGAAGTAATGGGAAGACCAGAACAAGCCCTTGGTTTACCCAAAAGTGTAGGGAGGCAAAAACTAAGTGCACTAGATAATGAAAACAGTACAGAAGACAAAGGACCCAGGAAAATAAAGAGATTAGTTGAAGAGCCAGAAACGAGTGTGCACAGATAAGGAGGGAGGCCCAGCAACAGTACGAAAACGACATAGCATCAAAAGTCAAGTCTGACGCGAAGCTGTTGTATAGCCACATCAGGAACAAGACAACAGACAAGGACCAGGTAATCAGGCTGAGGAAAGAAGGTGGGGAGCTCACAAGAAACGACCAAGAAGTATGAGGAGCTCAACATGAAATTTAAGGAAGTATTTACAGTGGAGACAGAAAGGACTCGGGGAAGTCAGAACAGAGGGATACACCAACAAGGGATATACCAACAAGTGTTGGATGAAATACACACAACCTAGGAGAAAGTGTAGAAGCTGCTAAGTGACCTTGATACCTCAAAGGTGGTGGGACCGGACAACATCTCTCCATAGGTCCTTAAAGAGGGAGCAGAGACGCTGTGTGTGCCACTAACAACAATTTTCAACACATCCAATGAAACTGGGCAAATACCTGAGGTATGGAAGACGATAAATGTAGTCCTCATTTTTAAGAAAGGAGACAGACATGAGGCACTAAACTACAGACCAGTGTCACTGAAGTGTATAGTATGCAAAGTCATGGAGAAGATTATCAGGAGGAGAGTGGTGGAACACCAAGAAAGGAACAAGCTCCTGAACGGCAACCAGCACGGATTCAGGTAAGGCAAATCCTGTGTCACAGACCTTCTGGAGTTTTATGACAGGGTAACAGAAGTAAGACACGAAAGAGAGGGGTGGGTAGATTGCATTTTCTTGGACTGCAAGAAGGCCTTCCACACAGTTCCTCCCAAGATATTAGTGCAAAAGCTAGAGGATCAGGCACGTATAACAGGAAGGGCACTGCAATAGATCAGAGAATACTTGACAAGGAGGCAACAACGAATCATGGTACGTGACGAGGTATCAGAGTGGGCGCCTGTGACGAGCGGGGTTCCACAGGGGTCAGTCCTAGGACCAGTGCTATTTTTGGTATATGTGAATGGCATGACGGAAAGAATAGACTCAGAAGTGTCCCTGTTTGCAGATGATGTGAAGTTAATGAGGAGAGTTAAATCGGAAGAGGATCAGGCAGGACTACAAAGAGACCTGGACAGGATCGAAGCTTGATCTAGCAACAAGCCAAATGCAAAGTCATGAAGATCGGGGAATGGCAAAGATTGCAAACCTCACTCAAGGAAAAGGATCTTGGGGTAAGTATAATACCAAGCACATCTCCTGAGGAGCATATCAACCAGATAACTGCTGCAGCATATGGGAGTCTGGCAAACCTGAGAATAGCATTCCGATACCTCAGTAGGGAATCGGTCAAAACTCTGTAAACCGTCCGACCCGAAGCTATTGTGCAATCACATCAGGAGAAAAACAACAGTCAAGGACCAGGTAATCAGGCTTAGGAAGGAAGGCGGGGAGATCACAGGAAACGACCGAGATTCAAAGAATCACAGAGACAGAAGGGACTCCAGAAAGACAGAGAGGTGGGGCACACCATCAAGTATTGGACACAATACATACAACTGAGGAGGAGGTGAAGAGGCTGCTAAGCGAGCTACATGACTCAAAAGCGATGGGGCCGGACTATATCTCTCCATGGGTCCTGAGAGAGGAGCAGGCGCTCTGTATACCACTAACAAAAATCTTCAACAAATCTGTCGAAATAGGGCGACTACCTGAGGTAAGGAAGACAGTAAATGTAGTCCCAATTTTTAAAAAATGAGACAGACATGCAGCATTAAACTACAAACCAGTGTCACTGACATGTATAGTAAGCAAAGTCATGGAGAAGATTATCAGGAGAAGAGTGGTGGAACACCTAGAAAGGAATGAGTTTCAACGACAACCAGCAAGAATTCAGGGACACGAAATCCTATGTCACAAACCTACTGGAGTTCTATGACAAGAGAGAGAGGGTTCGGTAGACTGCATTTTCTTGAACTGTAAGAAGGCTTTTGACACAGTTCCACACAAGAGACTAGTGCAAAAACTGTAGGACCAAACAGGTATAACAGGGAAGGTACTGCATTGGATCAGATAATACCTGACGGGAATACATCAGCGAGTCATGTTACGTGACGAGGAGTCAGAGTGGCCGCCTATAACGAGCGGGGTTCCACAGGGGTCAGTCCTAGGACCGATGCTGTTTCTGGTATATGTGAATGACATGACGGAAGGAATAGACTCACAAGTGTCCCTGTTTGCAGATGATATGAAGTAAATGAGGAATTTCATCGGAGGAGGACCAGGCAGGACTACGAAGGGATCTGGACAGGCTACAGCCCTGGTCCAGAAACTGGCTCTTAGAGTTTAGCCCCACCAAGTGCAAAGTCATGAAGATCGGGTAAGGGCAAAGAAGACCGGAGACAAAGTACAGTCTAGGTAGCCAAAGACTACAAACGTCATTTAAGAAAAAATGATCTTGTGTTGAGTATAATACCGAGCACATCTATGGCGGACATCAACTAAACAGCTGCTGCAGCATATGGGCGCCAAGAAAACCTAAGAATAGGTTCAAGACCCTGTTCATCGTGTACGTCAGGCCCATATTGGAGTATGCAGCACCAGTTTGGAACCCACACCCGGCCAAGCGCGTCAGGAAATTGAGAAAGTGCAAATGTTTGCAACGAGACTAGTCCCGGAGCTAAAGGGCATGTCCTTCGAGGAGAGGTAAATGGAAATCGATCTGACTACACTGGAGGACAGGAGAGAGAGAGAGGGGATATGATAGTGACATTTAAAATACTGAGATGGGACACGTAGCAACAAGGGGTCACAGTTGGAAGTTGAAGACTCAGATGAGTCACAGGGATGTTAGGAAGTATTTCTTCAGTCATAGAGTTGTCAGGAAGTGGAATAGTCTGGGAAGTGATGTAGTGGAGGCAGGTACCATTCAAAGGTTAAAACTCATGAAGGGAGAGTGACCTAGTAGCGACCAGTGAAGAGGCGGGACCAGGAACTGTGAATCGACCCTTGTAACCACAATTAAATGAGAACACACACACACACACACACACAAACACACACACACACACACACACAACACTCGAACACACACACACACACACACACACACACACATTCACATACACACAAAACAGTGCCACTCACCTTCATTCTGGCACTTTAGGAACTTAAATTACACGAGTTTACATCTGTTTCATGCGACAAACAAATTATTGTATTATAGGATTAACCTCATAGTCGGTGTTATGGGCCAGACCATGGGTCAGGGGTGGCCAGACCATGAGTCAGGGGTGGCCAGACCATGTGCCAGGGGTGGCCAGACCATGTGCCAGGGGTGGCCAGACCATGGGTCAGGGGTGGCCAGACCATGGGTCAGGGGTGGCCAGACCATGGGTCAGGGGTGGCCAGACCATGGGTCAGGTGTGGCCAGACCATGGGTCAGGGGTGGCCAGACCATGGGTCAGGGGTGGCCAGACCATTGGTCAAAGGTGGCCAGACCATGGGTCAGGGGTGGCCAGACCATGTGTCAGGGGTGGCCAGACCATGTGCCAGGGGTGGCCAGACCATGGGTCAGGGGTGGCCAGACCATGGGTCAGGGGTGGCCAGAGCATGGGTCAGGGGTGGCCAGAGCATGGGTCAGGGGTGGCCAGACCTTGGGTCAGGGGTGGCCAGACCATGGGTCAGGGGTGGCCAGACCATGGGTCAGGGGTGGCCAGACCATGGGTCATGGGTGGCCAGACCATGTGCCAGGGGTGGCCAGACCATGAGTCAGGGGTGGCCAGATCATAATAGTCAGGGGTGGCCAGACCATGGGTCAGGGGTGGCCAGACCATGTGCCAGGGGTGGCCAGATCATGTGCCAGGGATGGCCAGATCATGTGCCAGGGATGGCCAGATCATGGGTCAGGGGTGGCCAGATCATGGGTCAGGAGTGGCCAGATCCTGGTTCAGGGGTGGCCAGATCATGGGTCAGGGGTGGCCAGATCATGGGTCAGGGTTGGCCAGATCATGGGTCAGGGGTGGCCAGATCATGGGTCAGGGGTGGCCAGATCATGGGTCAGGGGTGGCCAGATCATGGGTCAGGGGTGGCCAGATCATGGGTCAGGGGTGGCCAGATCATGGGTCAGGGGTGGTCAGATCATGGGTCAGGGGTGGCCAGATCATGGGTCAGGGGTGGCCAGACTATGGATCATGGGTAGCCAAACCATGGGTCAAGAGTGGCCAGACCATAGATCAGGAGTGGCCAGACCATGGATCATGGGTAGCCAGACCATGGATCAGGAGTGGCCAGAGAATGAGTCAGGGGCGGCCAGACCATGAGTCAGGGGCGGCCAGACCATGAGTCAGGGGCGGCCAGACCATGAGTCAGGGGCGGCCAGACCATGAGTCAGGGGCGGCCAGACCATGAGTCAGGGGCGGCCAGACCATGAGTCGGGGGCGGCCAGACCATGAGTCAGGGGCGGCCAGACCATGTGCCAGGGGTGGCCAGACTATGAGTCAGGGGCGGCCAGACCATGTGCCAGGGGTGGCCAGACAATGAGTCAGGGGCGGCCAGACCATGAGTCAGGGGCGGCCAGACCATGGGTCGCCAAACTTCCTCATTTCCTCCTGGTCAGAGGTTAGTTTTAAGCTAAGTCTCTCAGTTCCTCGAGGATAATTAAGGGTGCAATTTCCCTGCCCCTTAACCCTTAGTTTGTTAGCTACTTATTTAGTAAGTCAACTAGGTATTTATTTAGCCAAGTTTCGGACCTGAAGACAAGACATGGGATACAGAACAAGCTTGTGCTGGGTCAACGTTTCTCTTTGTGTATTGCTTTATCGCCAATGACTTGGTAAAGCTCTACAGGACAGGTATACATTCACAAATTCCAAAACTTTATCTGATTCGGTATCCCTGACTGGAAACCTTTAAATGATTGCCTATTTTTGTTTCTCCAACTTACGATTTTTTATCTGTCATAATTTAAGAACCCCTCATCCTATCGGATTCAAATTTTGAACGCATTTGTTAGATTCTAGGAGCAATTGGCCTGTGTAGGTGCCCTGTGACCAAAGGTTTTGACCTCATTCCCAGTATCCAGAAATGGCGCAGATAACTTTCAAAACTCTGCGGCGTAGCTTTAAACGTTCTAAAAGGCTCAATAGGTGCAGATCTGACCATTTTATGTGTAAAATGGTGTGTCATTTTAATTCCTATTTTATTGTCATGGTGAAAATAAATGCGTCTGCCTCTTCTGGGCAAATTTGTCAATGCAATAAATATTTTTTAATTTTGGAATCGTTGGAATTTTTATCAGATTGGACTACCTTAAAAAAAAAAAAAAAAAAAAAAAAATTCTTACAGGATTGTAGAGAATTTTAAAAGTAACAGAAATGCAACAAGAAGATCGACAAAATATTAATTACTCGCATTTTTATAGTTTTTTTTTTTTTTTAATTTTCAGAGTTGAGTGAACCCTGATATAGTGCACGGCTTGATGCCAGAGCCGGCCACCTGTTAGCAGCAGTTTCCTCATACCATCCAAGGTTTTCGTTTATAACTTCATAACGCCTTCAAATTTCAAACCCTGGTCAACTAATAGTAAGTGAAGGATTGTAGGATAATTGACATGCAGGTGTTATCTGCTCAATGTACCAGTCCTGAAACTGATTTCCTGAAAGTTGCTCTGAAGATCCTCTTTTGGTCGGCATCACAATTTCAAGTACATTTAATATCCGGGGTTTAAAACTCTTAATAACCGCACATCAAAAATCTTAATACACAGGTATTATTTTTTTTAATACCTGGTATTAATGCCTAGTACTGAAAAAAAATTAATAATCGGTTATTAAAAACGCATACGCACAAAAATACATATACACACACACATATTCTTATATTTTGCTGCATCAAAACCTTATGACCACTCTGCACTATATATTTTGCATGCATTGGGGTAGAGGAAGCTGGGCTTATGAGATACGGGGATACCTTTCTTAGCGCCAGCACCGATATACATCAAGTGTGCCTAAAGACTGAGCGCCATCTAGGGTCATAGGGTCATAAGTGCCGAAATCAATTAATAATACGGTACATCATATTAGATGTACTGTAACAGTGGTCAAAGAATAGTTTTAATTATCAAATGATATTAACTGAATAATAATCCTAAAAAAATGAATAATAAATTTGTAGACTAATACTTTTAATAATAGCCCTAATAACCGATGATATGAAAATAGAATAATAATCTAAATCGAAAGATAATCTTCAACAGATAATAATCCTGATAATCAAATATTAATCCAAACCTGAGAATAATATCACTAATAATCGAAACATTACATGAAGATACTAAGGTGTTTGAGGAGGTAGATCATGGTAATGAATATGATATTGTGTATATGGACTTCAGTAAGGCTTTTGATAGTTCCACATCACCACTAGTGTGTTGAATTTTCTTGCCAAGTCAATTTCCGGTGAGTTATCTTTTCTTTAGTGTTATTGTGCTATTATCCGTGTTACTCATGCAGAATAGTTAATAATTACTATCAGTTAAGCTATATTGTGCCATATACTTGTGTAAATTTTGCTTTCAAGTCGATTCTCGTTTATTTGCTCAGTCATGTCTCAGGAAAATGTAACTTGTAATGGGGTGAGTGTTGCCAGTCAAGGCAATGACGTGGGACTGCCTAGTCAGAATCAATTGAATAACGAACGACAAAAGACTCCTCGTTCTTCTAACTATTCTAGAGACCCCATTGATTCACTACCCCTTTTTAATGGTGACCCAGACAGTCTTGACGACTGGTTCCTTGCAATTCGTTCAAGGGCAAGTTCCGTGGAAAGTCCTCCATCGGAGGAGCGCCTTATTACTATGGCAAAAGAATCCTTGGCTAGGTCGCCTGCCGCTAATAATGTGTTGACTCTTTTGCGTATGAAAGAATTCAAAGGTCTAACTAAATGGGAAGAATACGAATCAAGATTACGTAAGTTCCTCAATCCTAAAGAGGCCGTAGATCCGTTTATTGTACTAAAGGAACTAGTGAACGCGGTCCCTAGGCACGATGAACAGCTGTGTCAATTTGCTTTCAGGTTAGATGCCCTCTTATCATCGTTTGCGACTGGATTCCAAAAATCCTCTTTCTTCCCGCCTGGCCATGTAATGGATGGTTGGTCAATAGGTAAATTTGCAGCTTATGGTGCCATTAAGCAATTGATGCCACCTACAGCAGTATATGCTTATAAGGCAAGTCCTTTAACTGTCAGTGTAGAACCTCTTGAAGCTCTCGGACATGTCCGTGATTTGTGTCCCCCCAAATCGTTCCCTCATCGTAGGTCAGTACAATCCACATTACCTGAGTTACAGCACTCAATCCCGCCTGTCGTTTGTGCAACACGGCAAGGCCCTAGTAACTATCATTCCCGTTCTTCTTCCAAAGGGAGTGTGAAAAGTCAGTACGCTCATAGTAACCGTAGTACCTATAGTGACCACAGCAGACGTATCTGCTACAACTGTGGTTACAGAGGTCATATTGCAATAAACTGTCCTGACAATGCCTCTAAGAAACGTCGCACTGTCGAAGAGCCCTATCCAGACTTACCTTATTGCACTTATCACCGGATAGCTGGCCATGATACTTCCGAGTGTAATGCCTTAAATAACCGCGGGTATTCCAGATCCTTCCGTGGTCGCTCATACAGTAGAAGTAGAAGAGGTAATAGAGGCCGTGGTTCTCAGACTAATAACCAGAACCAAGTAAAGTTTGTGAACTCGGGGGAATCCGAGCGCCCCAATCAGACCGACCCGTGGTGACAGTAGGAGATACGGAGTACTCCATCCCCACCCAGAATTCCTTCGAGGCTCTGTGTGATCTCGATGGAGAGGATTGCGGTGATGAAACTCCAGTAACTGATGATGACTGTTCTGTAGACGAGATAATTGAGGAAATTATTGATGAAATTCCAGTAGTGGAAGATGATACTTTTGGAGACGAGGTGGAAGAAACTTTTACTGATGATAATCCGCCATCGTGTTTGCATATTAGTTCCAGTGCAAATATGGGTCCCTTAGTAGAAGGATCCGTGTATGGTGCACCCGTCCAGGTGTTTATGGATTCTGGGGCACAAGTCAATATCATCAGGTCTAGTTTGTTTAGAGATAAGCAGCTAGAGTCCCACATCAGAGACTATTGAGGAAAATTAAGGCACACGGAATAGGAGGAGAAATTTTTTCCTGGATAGAGGCATGGTTGACAAATAGGCAGCAGAGAGTTTGCATAAATGGGGAGAAATCAGAGTGGGGAAGTGTCACAAGCGGTGTTCCACAGGGGTCAGTATTGGGCCCCTTGTTGTTCACAATCTACATAAACGACATAGATGAGGAAATAAATAGCGACATAAGCAAGTTTGCCGATGACACCAAAATATGCCGTCCAATTCATTCAAATGAGGACATTAGAGCACTCCAGGAAGATCTGAATAGACTGATGCAGTGGTCGGAGAAGTGGCAGATGCAGTTTAATATAGATAAATGCAAAGTTCTAAATATTTGACAGGACAATAACCATGCCACATATAAACTAAATAATGTAGATCTTAATACTACTGATTGCGAAAAGGATTTAGGAGTTCTGGTTAGCAGTAATCTAAAACCTAGACAGCAGTGCATAAGTGTTCGCAATAAAGCGAACAGAATCCTTGGCTTCATATCAAGAAGCATAAATAATAGGAGTCCTCAGGTTGTTCTTCAACTCTATATATCCTTGGTTAGGCCTCATCTAGATTATGCTGCACAGTTTTGGTCACCGTATTACAGAATGGATATAAATGCTCTGGAAAACGTACAAAGGAGGATGACTAAGTTGATCCCATGTATCAGAAATCTTCCCTATGAGGATAGACTGAGGGCCCTGAATCTGTACTCTCTAGAAAGGCGTAGAATTAGGGGGGATATGATTGAGGTGTATAAATGGAAAACAGGAATAAATAAAGGGGATGTAAATAGCGTGCTAAAAATATCTAGTATTGACAGGACACGCAGCAATGGCTTTAAGTTGGATAATTTCAGATTCAGGAAGGATATAGGAAAGCATTGGTTTGGTAATAGAGTTGTCGATGAGTGGAACAAACTCCCGATTACAGTTATAGAGGCTAAAACGTTGTGTAGTTTTAAAAATAGGCTAGATAAATATATGAGTGGGTGCGGGTGGGTGTGAGTTGGTCCTGACTAGCTTGTGCTACTAGGTCAGATGCCGTGCTCCTTCCTTAAGTGAATGTAACCTGACCTGGCTGGGTCGGGGCATTGGCTTAAGCCGGTGGGAGACTTGGACCTGCCTCGCATGGGCCAGTAGGCCTGCTGCAGTGTTCCTTCTTTCTTATGTTCTTATGTTCTTATTTAAGAGAGAAGTCGTTCACACGAGACCAACATAAATTATTTCACAAAGTAAATACACCGTTTTAAAAATATAATTAGTAAATTGGCGCTACACAGGCCAGTAACAATGTACACCTCGTACAGCAGCAATAATTGGTTTGAATTCGATCAGATGAGACTTTCTAAAGATATGAGATACGGCAATGGCCTAAATAAAATTGACCAGAGGGCACCTGTACTTGCCGAAAGTTACATGAACTTTTTTTTTTCTAGTCACAGTACACCAACATTAAAAGTTTAAAGACAATCGGATAAGGCGTTCTCACATTATTAACGATAACCTTTGAAAAACAAAATCAGGAAATCAGAAGATATATACATGTAATTAAATCAAGAAGAAAGTCCATTGATAAAAGTGTGGTCGTCGTGGGAGAGTATCCATCAGCTGGGTGGTCATGTGTTCGTGTCCACCAGCTGGGGGGTCATGTGTTCGTGTCCACTAGCTGGGTGGTCATGTGTTCGTGTCCACTAGCTGGGTGGTCATGTGTTCGTGTCCACTAGCTGGGTGGTCATGTGTTCGTGTCCATCAGCTGGGTGGTCATGTGTTCGTGTCCATCAGCTGGGTGGTCATGTGTTCGTGTCCACCAGCTGGGGGGTCATGTGTTCGTGTCCACTAGCTGGGTGGTCATGTGTTCGTGTCCACTAGCTGGGTGGTCATGTGTTCGTGTCCACTTGCTGGGTGGTCATGTGTTCGTGTCCATCAGCTGGGTGGTCATGTGTTCGTGTCCACTAGCTGGGTGGTCATGTGTTCGTGTCCACTTGCTGGGTGGTCATGTGTTCGTGTCCATCAGCTGGGTGGTCATGTGTTCGTGTCCATCAGCTGGGTGGTCATGTGTTCGTGTCCATCAGCTGGGTGGTCATGTGTTCGTGTCCATCAGCTGGGTGGTCATGTGTTCGTGTCCACTAGCTGGGTGGTCATGTGTTCGTGTCCACTTGCTGGGTGGTCATGTGTTCGTGTCCATCAGCTCAGGTGCAGGTGGTCATGTGTTCGTGTCCATCAGCTGGGTGGTCATGTGTTCGTGTCCATCAGCTGGGGGTCATGTGTTCGTGTCCACAGCTGGGTGGTCATGTGTTCGTGTCCACTAGCTGGGTGGTCATGTGTTCGTGTCCACTAGCTGGGTGGTCATGTGTTCGTGTCCACAGCTGGGTGGTCATGTGTTCGTGTCCATCAGCTGGGTGGTCATGTGTTCGTGTCCATCAGCTGGGTGGTCATGTGTTCGTGTCCATCAGCTGGGTGGTCATGTGTTCGTGTCCATCAGCTGGGTGGTCATGTGTTCGTGTCCACTTGCTGGGTGGTCATGTGTTCGTGTCCACCAGCTGGGTGGTCATGTGTTCGTGTCCACCAGCTGGGTGGTCATGTGTTCGTGTCCACCAGCTGGGTGGTCATGTGTTCGTGTCCACCAGCTGGGGGGTCATGTGTTCATGTCCATCAGCTGGGTGGTCATGTGTTCGTGTCCATCAGCTGGGGGGTCATGTGTTCGTGTCCATCAGCTGGGTGGTCATGTGTTCGTGTCCACTTGCTGGGTGGTCATGTGTTCGTGTCCATCAGCTGGGTGGTCATGTGTTCGTGTCCATCAGCTGGGTGGTTATGTGTTCGTGTCCATCAGCTGGGTGGTCATGTGTTCGTGTCCATCAGCTGGGTGGTCATGTGTTCGTGTCCATCAGCTGGGTGGTTATGTGTTCGTATCCATCAGCTGGGTGGTCATGTGTTCGTGTCCATCAGCTGGGTGGTTATGTGTTCGTGTCCATCAGCTGGGTGGTCATGTGTTCGTGTCCATCAGCTGGGTGGTCATGTGTTCGTGTCCATCTGCTGGGTGGTCATGTGTTCTTGTCCACCAGCTGGGTGGTCATGTGTTCGTGTCCATCAGCTGGGTGGTCATGTGTTCGTGTCCATCAGCTGGGTGGTTATGTGTTCGTGTCCATCAGCTGGGTGGTTATGTGTTCGTGTCCATCAGCTGGGTGGTTATGTGTTCGTGTCCATCAGCTGAGTGGTCATGTGTTCGTGTCCACTAGCTGGGTGGTCATGTGTTCGTGTCCATCAGCTGGGTGGTCATGTGTTCGTGTCCATCAGCTGGGTGGTCATGTGTTCGTGTCCATCAGCTGAGTGGCCATGTGTTCGTGTCCATCAGCTGGGTGGCCATGTGCTCGTGTCCATCGGCTGGGTGGCCATGTGTTCGTGTCCATCAGCTGGGTGGCCATGTGCTCGTGTCCATCAGCTGGGTGGTCATGTGTTTGTGTGTGTCCACCAGCTGGCACTCACCAGGCGTCCGCTAAAACATAATTAAAGGGACTGCTGTGGTGGGTCTCATCTATCATCAGAAAGTGTTTTTGCTTATTTTTGTCACTTTTAGTAATATTCAAACATAATGTATATTTATTTTGAATTTAAAGTGCTGTAAATTTTTAAAAAGATTTTTTATGTTCCTGTGAAGTGTGTGAGCACCATTCTGGAGACATTTAGAAACATATGAACATTAAGAAGGAGCACTGCAGCAGGCCTTCTGGCCCATGCGAGGTAGGTTCAAGCCACCTACCGGACCCAAGCTAGTCAGGTCCAAGTCACATCCACTTAAGAAGGAAAGAGCACTGCATTAGACCTATTAGCACAAGCTAGTCAAGTCCAACTCACACCCACTCATGTATTTATCTAACCTATTTTTATATATACACATATAAATATACACATACACTCATACACATATAATGTGGTGGTGACGTGAGACCAGCGCTGGGTACATGTCATGGCGCGTTGAACTGATTATATTATTATAATCATGGGGGAGCGCTAAACCCTTAGGATTATACAGACTGAGACACTGAACATTCCCTGCCAAGAGTGAGGCACTGAACATTTCCTGCCAAGACTGAGGCACTGAACATTTCCTGCCAAGACTGAGGCACTGAACATTTCCTGCCAAGACTGAGGCACTGAACATTCCCTGCCAAGACTGAGGCACTGAACATTCCCTACCAAGACTGAGACACTGAACATTCCCTACCAAGACTGAGACACTGAACATTCCCTGCCAAGACTGAGGCACTGAACATTCCCTGCCAAGACTGAGACACTGAACATTCCCTACCAAGACTGAGACACTGAACATTCCCTGCCAAGACTGAGACACTGAACATTCCCTGCCAAGACTGAGACACTGAACATTTCCTGCCAAGACTGAGACACTGAACATTCCCTGCCAAGACTGAGACACTGAACATTCCCTGCCAAGACTGAGACACTGAACATTTCCTGCCAAGACTGAGGCACTGAACATTCCCTGCCAAGACTGAGACACTGAACATTCCCTACCAAGACTGAGACACTGAACATTCCCTGCCAAGACTGAGGCATTGAACATTCCCTGCCAAGACTGAGACACTGAACATTCCCTACCAAGACTGAGACACTGAACATCCCCTGCCAAGACTGAGACACTGAACATTCCCTGCCAAGACTGAGACACTGAACATTCCCTACCAAGACTGAGACACTGAACATCCCCTGCCAAGACTGAGACACTGAACATCCCCTGCCAAGACTGAGACACTGAACATCCCCTGCCAAGACTGAGACACTGAACATTCCCTGCCAAGACTGAGACACTGAACATTCCCTGCCAAGACTGAGACACTGAACATTCCCTACCAAGACTGAGACACTGAACATCCCCTGCCAAGACTGAGGCACTGAACATTCCCTGCCAAGACTGAGGCATTGAACATTCCCTGCCAAGACTGAGACACTGAACATTCCCTGCAAAGACTGAGGCACTGAACATTCCCTGCCAAGACTGAGACACTGAACATTCCCTGCCAAGACTGAGGCACTGAACATTCCCTGCCAAGACTGAGGCACTGAACATTCCCTGCCAAGACTGAGGCACTGAACATTCCCTGCCAAGACTGAGGTACTGAACATTCCCTGCCAAGACTGAGGCACTGAACATTCCCTGCCAAGACTGAGGCACTGAACATTCCCTGCCAAGACTGAGGCACTGAACATTCCCTGCCAAGACTGAGACACTGAACATTCCCTGCCAAGACTGAGACACTGAACATTCCCTGCCAAGACTGAGGCACTGAACATTCCCTGCCAAGAGTGAGGCACTGAACATTCCCTGCCAAGACTGAGGCACTTAACATTCTCTGCCAAGACTGAGACACTGAACATTCCCTGCCAAGACTGAGACACTGAACATTCCCTACCAAGACTGAGGCACTGAACATTCTCTGCCAAGACTGAGACACTGAACATTCCCTGCCAAGACTGAGGCATTGAACATTCCCTGCCAAGACTGAGACACTGAACATTCCCTGCCAAGACTGAGGCACTTAACATTCCCTGCCAAGACAGAGACACTGAACATTCCCTGCCAAGACTGAGACACTGAACATTCCCTGCCAAGACTGAGACACTGAACATTCCCTGCCAAGACTAAGGCACTGAACATTCCCTGCCAAGAGTGAGGCACTGAACATTCCCTGCCAAGACTGAGGCACTTTACATTCTCTGCCAAGACTGAGACACTGAACATTCCCTGCCAAGACTGAGGCACTTAACATTCTCTGCCAAGACTGAGACACTGAACATTCCCTGCCAAGACTGAGGCACTGAACATTCCCTGCCAAGACTGAGGCACTGAACATTCTCTGCCAAGACTGAGACACTGAACATTCCTGCCAAGACTGAGGCATTGAACATTCCCTGCCAAGACTGAGACACTGAACATTCCCTGCCAAGACTGAGGACACTAACATTCCCTGCCAAGACGAGACACTGAACATTCCCTGCCAAGACTGAGACACTGAACATTCCCTGCCAAGAGTGAGACACTGAACATTCCCTGCCAAGACTGAGGCACTGAACATTCCCTGCCAAGACTGAGCACTGAACATTCCCTGCCAAGACTGAGCACTGAACATTCCCTGCCAAGATGAGACACTGAACATTCCCTGCCAAGACTGAAGAGCACTAACATTCTCTGCCAAGACTGAGACACTGAACATTCCCTGCCAAGACTGAGACACTGAACATTCCCTGCCAAGACTGAGACACTGAACATTCCTGCCAAGACTGAAACACTGAACATTCCCTGCCAAGACTGAAACACTGAACATTCCCTGCCAAGACTGAGACACTGAACATTCCCTGCCAAGACTGAAACACTGAACATTCCCTGCCAAGACTGAAACACTGAACATTCCCTGCCAAGACTGAGACACTGAACATTCCCTGCCAAGACTGAAACACTGAACATTCCCTGCCAAGACTGAAACACTGAACATTCCCTGCCAAGACTGAACACTGAACATTCCCTGCCAAGACTGAAACACTGAACATTCCCTGCCAAGACTGAAACACTGAACATTCCCTACCAAGACTGAGACACTGAACATTCCCTGCCAAGACTGAGACACTGAACATTCCCTGCCAAGACTGAAACACTGAACATTCCCTGCCAAGACTGAAACACTGAACATTCCCTGCCAAGACTGAAACACTGAACATTCCTGCCAAGACTGAAACACTGAACATTCCCTGCCAAGACTGAAACACTGAACTATTCCCTGCCATAGAGACTGAGCACTGAGACATCTCCGCCAAGACTGAAACACTGAACATTCCCTTCCAAGACTGAAACACTGAACATTCCCTGCCAAGACTGAAACACTGAACATTCCTGCCAAGACTGAAACACTGAACATTCCCTGCCAAGACTGAAACACTGAACATTCCCTGCCAAGACTGAAACACTGAACATTCCCTGCCAAGACTGAAACACTGAACATTCCCTGCCAAGACTGAAACACTGAACATTCCCTGCCAAGACTGAAACACTGAACATTCCCTGCCAAGACTGAAACACTGAACATTCCCTGCCAAGACTGAAACACTGAACACCTCAAATTAATTCATCAAGTGTGAGAGATGACAGATCACCTCAAACTACTTCATGTCTTCCTCTGTCTCCAGGATTATTCTCTGTATTGTACTGATAAAGTCACTGGTTAGTGAACCATCTTTTTGTTTAATGTGATATATGTCAGAGTTCTAATTTTATGATCAATATTACCTACTTCTCTCTCTCTCTCTCTCTCTCTCTCTCTCTCTCTCTCTCTCTCTCTCTCTCTCTCTCTCTCTCTCTCTCTCTCTCTCTCTCTTTTTCCCTCTCTCTATATTTCTGCAGGTGATGACAATGATGATGGATTCCAGATCTTTAAAAGTAAACAAAGGAGAAAAAGTGAGAAAGGGCTAGAGCGCCGACGTAGTCAGGCTCACTTGACTCGTAGGCAATGTGAAACTAAACGTCCTTGGTGCACACAGGGTGCAAGAAGCCTTTCTTCAAAGGAAGAAAGACTTAAAGGAAGATCCCAAATTATTGCCAGTTGGGTGGGCCCTGTTCCCCTCCCTCGAAATATCTGGGTGCCTGGCCTACGTTTCCTACCCATCGAAGTGTACCTCCCCCTCAACGTAGGTGTTACAAATGCCAACACTATGGCCATGTTGCAGTAGATTGTGGAACACTACATTCTTGGTGTGGTAAGTGTGCTGGGAAACATTCCACTAGAGAATGCACAGTAGGCCTTGACAGCCAAAAAAATAAGTGTATTAATTGTAAAGCAGCTGGGGTTACAGTTTCCCATGAGGACTGCAGTCGTAACCCAAACAACCGTCTACGTAAACCTGATAACAATCCTGTATTGGCAACTGAGGATGAGACCATCCAGTCTACCATAGCCAGACCTGAGACTGAACTTCTGCAAAGTGTGGAAGAGCCCAACCTCCCTGCAAAGGATTCTGGTGATACCAGAATGCCATCACACACACCAGCTGTGGAGGAGTAAGCCATCCGTGCTAGCACATGTGGAACTACTGATCTGCCACTACCCATACCTACGCCTACACCTGAATATGGGGATGAGCATGTCACTCTTCCCATTACACACATCTACAACAGTCAGACGGACACCACACATGTAACCCCCGTGGAAGCTAGAGATGAGTTAGGTGCACAGGACCTACCTACAATGAATGATGAGGCAGTCATGCCACAGGCACCATCAGAGAACACTAATTTAACCATGGTACCTGTTAAGGTGATAGGTGTTAAAGAAAGAACTAACTCAGAAGTGCCCTTCACTGGAGAGGCATTGGATTCGCCTGACCTTCCTCAAATTATAACAAACTTGCAGAAAAAAAATTGGGTATCTCGAACAGATGCTGAAGTTTAATAAACTTAGGTAGTCAGGATGATGCTCTTAAGTGCGTTGATGATGTCAAAAGTGCAGCAATCTCCGTTCAGTTTCAAGCAATTTGTAAGAAAGAAACCCATGACTCTTGGCTTCGAGACTTGCCTTGGAACTGGCTGCCAAGATGCCGAAAAATGCTTAAAGAAAAAGATTCTAAAAATAAATATGTACAAACTATTCTATTTGCTCTTAAGTGTCAGCACACTGTAGCCAAAGCAAAATAGTCTTACCATCTTATGAGCAAGAAATTGTAATAACTCACTACACTGGATAGATTACAAATCTTTTCATGGAACATTGCTTCCATTAGGAATCGGTTGCCTGACTTACATCATATTAGTGCAACCAAAAATATTGATGTCATCTGTTTGCAGGACTGTAGACTGAAAGAAGGAGCACCTCCACCAAAGTTGTCTGGATATGCAGCTTATAACTTAAGGTCAACCAACTGTTGTGTGATGTATGTCAGAAAGAACTTGCCACATTCATTCCTTACCCTGCAGAGTCGAGTAAACATGCAGTATCATGGTGTTAAAGTATACGCAGGCAATTTTTCCATAAACATTTTTAATCTTTATGCTCCAGCGAACCAGCTTCGACCTGATGCTTTACCAGATCACATCAATAGTGAACCTACCCTCATTCTTGGAGACTTTGATGCCAGACATAAGAATATTGGTGGGTCTATAACAAACACCAATGGAACTAAACTAGTGAAATTTCTAAATGAGCATGAGCCTACTCACATATATGTTGGCATACTAGATCTGTGCCTTGGATTTAATATATCATATACGATGCATGACTCTGTCATAGTTGATGATCTTCTATCTGATCACTTCCCAAGACTCACAACTGTCAATCTCCAGCAAGCAAGGAGCTAAATACAGGAGGAAACTTATTCTCAACCCAGAACACAGAGATAACTTTATTAACCACTTTGATCAATGGTATAAGAATTATGAGCTCATTGGCACACAAAAATTCAATGATGATTTAGTTGCCACTATTGAGACTGTATTCACAGTTCAAGTGGGCAGGAAAAGAAAACATAAACCTTCCACTATAAATGACAATAAAAATCATTGTAAATATTATAATGATCCACAGCAACGCAATCTAACACATGCAGTTAGGAGGATTGGTAAAGCATACCGTGAATGTAGAACCCCAGACCTGCTCAGAACGTTCCTAGCTGCACTAACAAATGCAAGGAATGGAAAGCAAGAACTTAGGCAACAGGAATGGGAACAATTTGTTAGTGGATTAAATAGGTCTACCCTTCAAGTCTGGCTTGGAAAGGTATATATAAAATAACCAGGAAGAAGACTGGCAATGTTGTTCATCCCTTTTCACTTGAAAAAGCAAATGACCTCATAAATGACTGGTCTTAAACATCCAGGCATGAAAACCTGCCATCTCATATTAGAGAAAACTTAGAGAGCTTATGAAGAAATGTTGAAACTGATTAATTTTATGAGCCAAAATATTGAGCATGAATTAGATAACGCATTAACTAAAGGTCGATCAACCGGTCCTGAAGAGGATGGTATAACCTATGATATTCTCAGAACTCTAAGGCACGTGCCTGATGGCCCTTTGTTGGCATTGTATAATACCAGTTACATTGAGGGAGTTCTCCCTACTTCCTGGACCAATAGTCTCATTGTGCTTATCCCTAAGCCCCAACAGCCTGATACATTTAGACCGATCTCCTTAACTAGTTGTCTTGTAAAACTTTTGAAAGAATGATACTTAACAGACTGTACTTCAGAATCAGACATCAACTTTTCCCTTACCTCTATGGGTTCATGAAAGGTAAAAGTGTAGAACTGTATTTTCACCTTTCTCAATTCCCGGCGGGGCCGAAACATTTCGAAGTGTTTCGTTACACACACACACACACACACACACACACACACACACACACACACACACACACACACACACACACACACACACACACACACACACACATACATACAACAGGCCTAGTGTCTAATCGACATGTGCCTAGGACAAAATGGTAACTAACACACCTCTACTAGTTTTACCACATTTCTTGATCAAAAATCTGCATTTGATATAGCAAAAAGAACTGTTATACTACATGATCTAGCCAAAATGAATATTGGTGGTAACCTACTCTGCTGGATAATAGGATACCTGTCAAATAAAGTATCCTCTGTCCTCTACCAAGGCTTTAGAAGCGAGTCTAAAGAAATGTCTCTAGGTACACCGCAGGGAGGAGTTCTCAGTCCCATGCTATTTAATGTTCTGATTAATGCTCTCCTAAATGCTCTACCTGCCTCACCTAAACATATAGCTATAAGCTATTTTGATGACATCATGATCCATACAACAGGGCATAAGAAGATGAGTACCATTCTTAATGAAGTTCAAGCAATTTATAATCGACTAGGCCTCATGATATCTTCCTCTAAAACAAAGATATTAACAAGCAAACGACATCCCCCACCCATCTATTTGCAGGGAGAAAACATTAGCTATGTTAAAACTTAGATACCTTGGTGTAGATGTACCCTTTAACAAATCCACTATACCACAACTAAATAAGAAATGCAAAGATAGACTAAATGCTCTGAAAGCTGTTGTTGGCTACAGCCCCAACTATGGTGCTAATGTGAGAATAGTGAGAATGATGTACATAGCCTATGTTAGGTCCTTAATTGATTATGCTGCTCCCATGTTGATATTAGCTAGAGAAAGTTCTCTCCAACCCTTGGAGTTAATGCAAAATGAAGCTCAGAATTTATTCTTGGCTGTCCCAAATCTACTAAGGTTCTAAATATGAGGAAGGAGCTTGGTATTTCTAGTATCAGTGATAAAATTATTGAGATTTACACTGTACTTGGTATTAGAATGTTAAGAATTGAACCAGACACTGTCACAATGAATCTTAATTAATAAATGTCTAGAAGTAAATACACACAGATCTAAATGGATTCTGAAAACATGCAATTACATTAAGTTTTATAACTTGCATGAACTGTATCACTGTAGGCAACAAGAGAATTTCACCCCTCCATGGAAGATGTGTTCATTTAATATCACATACCTGCAAGTCCCTCCCAAGAAGCTCATTGCTAGTAATCCCTTCCTTAAATCACTTGTTAAAGCAACTGCTCAAGAACAAATTTCTCGCCTAGCTGGTAGTAATAAGTTATCACAAGTTATATACACTGATGGATCTAAACAGGAGTCTTCTGGCAGGGCTGCATCTGCTCTGGTTGCCACCTCTTTAGTTAAGAACGATAATAAATTTGTTGAACTAGGCATAAGAATTAACAACTGGGCGTCTACACTGCAAACTGAATTGTTTGCAATCCTAATGGCGCTAAAGCTAATTCATGACACTGAGCTTGACTATCATTATTACTGATTCTATGTCATCACTGAAGGCTCTTGATTCATATAATGACTCCAACAACATGCTCATTGGAGAAGCCAGGTATAGACACTCAAAAATCCGGGACAAAGGAATTAATGTACAATTGATATGGATCCCATCACACATTGGATTACTCCTTCATGATAAAGTTGATATGTTAGCCAAGAAGAGTACCCAGAAGGAGAATGTAGAATATAACTTTGGTATATCTGTGTATAGCATTAGGAATAATATTAGGAGAGAAATAAACAATGAAAATGATTGCTATAGGAATGCAGTTAGAAGCCTGAGTAGATCTATAACCCACTATGATAACATGAACATAGATAAGTATGTTTATGGAGCAACTTGCAATGTGAACAGACTGACTGATGTTGTAGTGGCCAGGCTTAGGCTTGGCTACAAGTACTTCTGGCAGTTTGGGAGACACAGATGATGATCAAACTAAATGCAAATTATTTGGTCAGGCATATGGTCACTGTCTTGAACACTATGTGCCTAATTGTCCACTTATTGAGGAATATAGAGATAGACAGTATAATAACCTATGTGACATGTCAAGATATTTTATTAATGAAAATAAGATACATGAAAATCACTCCCTATGAAAGCAAGAGACTCGGCAGGAGATGCAACATCCCCCCAATGAAAAGCAGGGGTGCCACTAGCACGATAAGAGACAACAAAGTAAGTGTCCGGGGCCCAGGACTGTTCAACTGTCTCCCAGCATAAATAAGGGGGATTACCAATAGACCCCTGGCTGCCTTCAAACAGGCACTGGACAAGCACCTAAAGTCAGTACCTGACCAGCAGGGATGCGGTTCGTACGTCGGTTTGCGTGCGGCTAACAGTAACAGCCTGGTTGATCAGGCCCTGATCCAATTTGAGGCCTGGTCACAGACCGGGCCGCGGGGGCGTTGACTTCCGGAACCCTCTCCAGGTATAGATATACTAAGCAAATTTCCTAAATTTGCTTCTAACAGATAATTGAACTGTAGATATGTAGATATAAATTCAAATGTACACCTGTTAACCCTTTTGGGGCCTAGTGCCTAGGCCTTTTGTGTATCCATATGCTCTTGCGCTACCGTCCACAGGATGGATATGAGGTGCACAATAAACTAGCCAAAATCTAAATCTAAAATCTAATCTGCACAATAAAGATACACAAGTGTTGTACATGTCTTTTTTCAACTAAAAGTTGTTAGGGCTGACCAAATTACAAATTTGGTGAAAGTTTATTATTATTATTATAATCATTTTGGAGCCCTTATGATTATACAACGCATGTTGGTGGGGTGTAAGGTATTCAGGCTCAATTCAGGGAACTGGAGCACAGATTTAATTCCC
Organism: Cherax destructor; assembly: GCA_009830355.1. Lineage (NCBI taxonomy): Eukaryota > Metazoa > Arthropoda > Malacostraca > Decapoda > Parastacidae > Cherax > Cherax destructor. Next base: position 69,957 of record WNWK01009738.1, read on the forward strand.
TAGATCAAGAGCCTCTCACCAGCATCAAGGAACCTCCCTTGAGGGGGTGAAAGTTTAGCGAACTCTTTCTATCAGCTTCTCTTCAAAAAAAAAAAAAAACCACTGGCAATATCTAAAAGTTTTCAGTCCGTAGGCCTAGTCTCCGGAGTGCATGCGAGAGGATGTATCACAGTTAATGCACCAGTATAGAATAATGGAGACTGGTTCCATATCTGCATGCAGAGATACCCTCTTTCTTAATACGGTAACAGTTGACTGAGATTTATGCACTTTTAACCTGGACGACCCTCCAAGTATTGACCAGACTCGTATACCAAACAATTCAGTTAATGTAAAGTATTGTTTAGAGCCGAGGTTCCCAACGGGTGGGTCGGGGACCCTTTCGGGAGGGAACATCTGTCTTATACCAATTTATCTGCAAAGTTTCGCACTGGTCTTCCAGCCAGCGCTTGATTTCCTGTTGTTCATCACTGTTTAAAAAAAAATTACGTCAATTTTCATGTGGAGGGAGCGGGTCGAAAAAAAATTTCAGGTTTAAAATGAGTCCTCATACACGAAAAAAAAGTTGTGAAGTTTTTAAGAGGGAATTGCCTTGATACTGGCGAAGGGCTCTTGATCCAAAAAAATTGAAGCTGTTCTCTTCCATGGAGAGTTGTAAACAAAATCAGCTGCTGCTTTCTCTGGTAATTTACACTCATTGACGGGGTCACCTAAGCTTTAGCACGGGGTGACTAGATTATGTAAATCTTTAGTATGGGGTGACTGGGATACGTAAAGCTTTAGCACTGAGTGACTAGGTAGCAAAGCTTTCAAGATTTTGTTGGGTTTTTCTTAACCCAGAGAGGGATAAAAATTCCAGCAAAATCGGAGACTGTCTGTCTTACTTTCACTGGGTTCTTCAGTTTTGTCCCCCCGCGATGCGACCCACACCGGTCGACTAATACCAAGGTACCTACTATCATCACTAGTCTTGTCTTCACTACTATCATCACTAGTCTTGTCTTTGCTACTATCATCACCAGTCTTGTCTTCACTACTATCATCACTAATTTTGTCTTCACTACTATCATCACTAGTTTTGTCTTCACTACTATCATCACTAGTTTTGTCTTCACTACTATCATCACTAGTTTTGTCTTCACTACTATCATCACTAGTTTTGTCTTCACTACTATCACCACTAGTCTGGTCTTCACTACTATCATCACTAGTTTTGTCTTCACTACTATCACCACTAGTCTGGTCTTCACTACTATCACCACTAGTCTGGTCTTCACTACTATCACCACTAGTCTGGTCTTCACTACTATCACCACTAGTCTGGTCTTCACTACTATCATCACTAGTCTGGTCTTCACTACTATCACCACTAGTCTGGTCTTCACTACTATCACCACTAGTCTGGTCTTCACTACTATCACCACTAGTCTGGTCTTCACTACTATCATCACTAGTCTGGTCTTCACTACTATCACCACTAGTCTGGTCTTCACTACTATCATCACTAGTCTGGTCTTCACTACTATCATCACTAGTCTGGTCTTCACTACTATCACCACTAGTCTGATCTTCACTACTATCATCACTAGTCTGGTCTTCACTACTATCACCACTAGTCTGGTCTTCACTACTATCACCACTAGTCTGGTCTTCACTACTATCACCACTAGTCTGGTCTTCACTACTATCACCACTAGTCTGGTCTTCACTACTATCATCACTAGTCTGGTCTTCACTACTATCACCACTAGTCTGGTCTTCACTACTATCACCACTAGTCTTGTCTTCACTACTATCACCACTAGTCTGGTCTTCACTACTATCACCACTAGTCTGGTCTTCACTACTATCATCACTAGTCTGGTCTTCACTACTATCACCACTAGTCTGGTCTTCACTACTATCACCACTAGTCTTGTCTTCACTACTATCACCACTAGTCTGGTCTTCACTACTATCATCACTAGTCTGGTCTTCACTATAACTTTCATCGCTAGTCTTACCTTCACTATTACTATCATTGCTAGTCTTACCTTCACTATTACTATCATTGCTAGTCAAATACCACTTGTTCGTGGTTACAATAATATATGTGCTGCTTGTGGAGGCTAGTACACCAAACAGGGAGTAGAATGAAATTAGCTCAGAGGCGACCACATCATCATATGTCCTCGCACATGAAACAAGCCTAGTTCGCTAAGCTTATGTTGTTTGTAGGCGTGTATGGTCCAGTGGTTTAGAGCATAGTGAATTATCGCCCTCTTCCCACGAGGCGGGCTAAAACAACAATGGTTCGATCCTCGGCTAGCCGCAGTTTGTTATTGATTAAATACCTCTTGTTCGTGGTCACAATAATATATATAAAGTTAGGGTGTGTAGGAGAGGGATTACTTCCCGGTAAAGTAGGTCTTAGACAGGGATGTGTAATGTCACCATGGTTGTTTAATATATTTATAGATGGGGTTGTAAAAGAAGTAAATGCTAGGGTCTTGGGGAGAGGGGTGAGATTAAATTATGAGGAATTAAATTCAAAATGGGAGTTGACACAGTTACTTTTTGCTGATGATACTGTGCTTATGGGAGATTCTAAGGAAAAGTTGCAAGGTTAGTGGACGAGTTTGGGATGGTGTGTAAAGGTAGAAAGTTGAAAGTGAACATAGATAAAGTAAGGTGATGAGGGTATCAAATTATTTAAATAAGAAAAATTGGATATCACATTGGAGAGAGGGATTATGGAAGAAGTTTTCAGATATTTGGGAGTTGACTTGTCAGCGGATGGGTTTATGAAGGATGAGGTTAACCATAGAATTGATGAAGGAAAAGGTGAGTGGTGCGTTGAGGTATCTGTGGAGACAAAAACGTTATCCATGGAGGCAAAGAAGGGAATGTACGAAAGTATAGTGGTACCAACACTCTTATATGGGTGTGAAGCATGGGTTGCAAATGCTGCAGCGAGAAGGCGGCTGGAGGCAGTGGAGATGTCCTGTCTAAGGAATGTGTGGTGTAAATATTATGCATAAAATTCGGAGTTTGGAAATTAGGAGGTGTGGAGTTACTAAAAATATTTGTCAGAGGGCTGAAGAGGGTTGTTGAGGTGGTTTGGTCATTTAGAGAGAATGGAGAGCGTATAAATCTGTAGGGGAAGGACGGCGGGGTAGGGTCATCCTCGAAAAGGTTGGGGGAGGGGTAAAGGAGGTTTTGTGGGCGAGGGGCTTGAACTTCCAGCAAGCATGTGTGAGCGTGTTAGATAGGAGTGAATGGAGACGAATGGTTTTGGGACCTGGAAATGGGAAGTACAATGCCTGCACTTTAAAGGAGGGTCTGGGATAGTGACAGCTGGGAGGGACTTATTCTCAGCTGTCGTATCTGACGGCAAAGACAGTGATTATGTATGAATGAGGTGAAAGTGTTGAATGATGATGAAAGTATTTTCTTTTTGGTGATTTTCTTTCTTTTTGGGTCACCCTGCCTCGGTGGGAGACGGCCGACTTGTTGAAATATATATATATATATATATATATATATATATATATATATATATATATATATATATATATATATATATATATATCAATGCACCACGCAGGAACAAGCCACTCAGCCACATAAGCTATACCCGCTTGTTTCTGCGTGGTGCAATGATATAAAAATAGCTTGAGAGGTCAGAACATACAGGAGGATTGAAATAGCTTGAATCCATGCTTGAGGTACTGACGTGCCCAGGCTGGGAAAGTAACATGGCTTGTGAACCAGGCTGCCCGCTTATGTATGGCATTTTGGCTGAGTGGCTAGGGCTGCCTGGGAATATTGTCAGTCTCAGTAGCAGTTCGAGTCCTGCTGACTGATCTTTCTCTGTATATACCCGCTTGTTTCTGCGTAGTGCATTGATATATATATATATCAATTACAACACTTCTAAAAGCTCCGAACCCATTTGTACTGGCCCTCCATTGTGAGCAAAACCCATGCCCCAACCACAGGACCACCAATCCTACAAAAACCAAGCACAGAGCTATGTGTTTTACCTTGGTCCCAGGCTAGTACACCAAACAGGGATGAGAAAAAAAATGGCTTAAAGCTCCCACACCTCCGTATGTCCTCGGATCAATGTAAAAAACATAGCTCTGTGCTGTGTGCTTGGTTCTTAGGATTGGGTGTTCCTATGGGTTAAGGCATCATTGATTCTCGCTCACAATCATTCAATCAATCAACTTTATTTCTGATAATATTCAAAGTGGGTTTACATATTATGTTATTTAGACATTTTATGAAAAATTACAAGAAAGCCAATAATATGCCTAGGTATGCCTAGGCATTTCAGGCTTCTTATACTAGATCTTACTCTATAATAAAATGATTATAATGGTATTAAGGTTAGGTAATTGTAGTGATTAACTAGGTTTTTCAAAATTGAGGTATTTAAAAAATTTGAATTTAACAATTGTTTATATATTAATGGAAATGGGCGTGTTAGCATGATACAGTTTCTATATTGGAGTGTCTTAGGAAACTTATGACTAGCTTAAGAATTTGAACAATAATTGTATTAGAATTTTGTTTACATTCATGTTAAATTAAGGAATCACCGATATCAATAAGTGTATCTTGCTGTGGATATGTGCAAGATAAAGTAGTTTTCATGTGGTTGCACCGGTTGTGTGCATAAA